>CAKAOH010023182.1:0-23181 GCA_916701665.1 Sebastiscus tertius
AAACTGGCAAACAGTATTTATTGTCTTGGAACACATAAGGGCTCCAATTGATATTTTGCGGCCATTGGACTAACTTAAACTGAACATCATGAGTTTTGATGGACATATCAGGGTTCCTTTGATTTATTGAGGGTGGGACGTCTGTAAATGGACATGATTTTGATTGATAAAGTCTGGGACTAATGTGCAGTGTGGTTGAAGTATAGGATTTGCAGCTTGCATCCTTTTTCCCCATCACAAGAACGCATTGATGTTACACACAAAGTTATAGTCCGCCCAAAAAAAGCTTTATAAAAGTAAAACAATTATTTATATTTTATTGCCATATTCTACCGAAATTGCCTGTGTTGAACAATACAACATTAGAAATATAAGTGTTTTCAGTCCAAAATGGCGGCAGCAGCTGTTGTAAAAGAAACTAAACAGGAGTTTTGTCTCTTTGCTTCTAAGTCTTTGACTGTAGTTTTGACTAAGATATGCTTTTTCTTTAGGCGAAAGGCTCGCCAGGCTAAGGCCCGTGTCATTGCTCCCCGTCCTGTCGCTGGACCTTTGAGGCCTCAGGTCAGGTGTCCCACAATCAGGTACCACACCAAGGTTCGTTCCGGACGTGGCTTCACTCTGGAGGAACTCAAGGTAATACTTCCTAGTTATCTGTTAATGGATGTTTTACATGCAGGAATAATTAATCAGAAATGTCAATCTTAAATCTGTCCCCAAAAATTGGGCAGTTTGAAACAGTTTTAAAGAATTTAAGCAGTAAAGCAACTGATTGTGTAGTCGGATAGAAACTTGTTTGTATGCCAGCATGAAAAACTTTAAACCTGCTCTGTCAAGGTGACTTCCCCCTCAGAAATTCTATTGACAACTACTGTGGATGCACAACAGAGCAAACCAACCTTTCTGTGATGAATCATGCATCCCACCCAACTCAAAAAACTCAATAGCTGTAGAAGAACAAAAGGTGTTGCTCAAAAACTCTCTGTTCTTGCCAAACTGTACCTCTCCTTTCCTCCCCTGTACTTGCCGGCTGTGGGAGGAAGGCTAAATGACTGCATATGTACATCATCACCCCAGAACATGTGGACTTGTTTGTTATTTTCCTTCACAAGAAGTAGGCTGGAACAAGAACAATAGTGACTGTTTTTATTGATAAATCTACTCTGTACAGTCTGCGGTGTGTACATATGTAGTACTAATTGCTTTTCTGTCAGACCTCATCTTTATGAATAAGAACGCTTTCAATTCAATTAGGGCTATGGCAATCTATTATCTTAGTAATCGAGTATTCTTCCGATTATTTCATCAAATAATCAAGTAATCGGATAAAAAAATACTTTTGCTTTATTAAGGAACAATAGTAGGTACACAAAATAAGACGGGTCTCTTAAAATGGACAACTCATTTTCTTGTCAGAAAAATCTACATTTTTATCACATACAATAATATTATCTTTCAAAACTAAACCCATTTAGTGCATTTAAGTGCCATATTACATTCTGGGTTTTAAATATAACATTTTCTGAAATGCAAACAAATAAATTAAATGAAGCTTTGATACAAAGAATTTGCATCAATTATTTTTAGTAATTGAATTACATGAGGAATCATTTCAGCCCTTATTTCAAACCTTAATTCTATATGTTATAGATGGAAACGAATGCCTATGGTGCAGTGAAAGCACAAGTCACATCCTGGAGTTTGATGCTCCACATCAGCCAAAGTGTTTGAGCAAACATTACACCAATCTTCTGTAAATTCAAAATGGGCACACAAGATATTTCTGGCCACTAAAAGACTGTGGGAGGGGGAGTGGAGAGCGCTGTGCCCCAGTGTATTAGGTTGAAGTGTTGATTCATTTTTAATGGGGTGAAATTGAGTACATTTGTCATAAATATTTATCAGTATATGCAAATTAAGTTTACCCTTGTAATTGCTATATTATGTTAATAAGACACATAATCACTATTCTTACAAAGACTTAAGACAGTCAGGACTAGACTCTAATTTCGCAGGTGAAGCTCCGGCTCATGTAAATAGAATATAGCACAAAGTATCTGGGCTAGCATGTCGTCATTGGCAGACGATGTTTAGAAATATAATAACATTTTGTGTTTTACGTGACAGCGGTCAGATGATGACAAATCTCCGGAATCTCTGTATTTCCTTGATGAATACTTTGAACCTTTTATCTGATGACTGCTTTGTCTTACTCAAAATGGAAAATAAAATTGAATGTCACAAATTGGGACGTCAGTATCTTCTGTTTAACTCTTCTCATGCTGTGTTCCTCCCTACAGGCAGCTGGCATCCACAAAAAGACAGCCCGCACCATCGGCATCGCAGTTGACTCTCGCCGCCGCAACAGATCCACAGAATCTCTTCAGGCCAACGTGCAGCGTCTGAAGGAGTACCGCTCCAAGCTCATCCTGTTCCCCAGGAAGGCTTCTGCTCCCAAGAAGGGAGACAGCACTGTGAGTTTCTTCATGTTGTTGCATAAAGACTTAAAAACAACTTCACAGCATGCAAGCATGTGGCAGACTGTGGTAGTGGTTGTTAATTAACTGTTCTATGTTCTGATTGTTTGGCTCATTTTCCTGAGAAAAACAAGTGTTAAAACATTCATCAAAGGCATGTGGTCTGTAAGAGTGAGTCATCGCTTAAAATTGAAAGTAACAATTTGAGAGTCCTCTAGTGTTTGTTTACTATTGCTCATCTTTTGAAAATAAGAAAGAAAAAAACAGCTTTTACGACTAATGTATAAAAACCAAAAGAACCCTGTCTAAAATTTGAATTTATTACTCGTGCATTTTGAAAGCGTAGAGATTTGTCTTTGAGGGCGCTCAAAGATTTAGCCCCAACCTGTGTATCCTAGTATTTGAACTTCTTTTATGCCTCCGCGGCCCGCGCTGGTGACGGCTGTGGCCGGGGGGGATTATGTGTCGGGTTGTCCGTTCGTCCATACCACTCTCCTGAACGCAATATCTCAGCAACACCTTGAGGGAATTTCTTCAAATTTGTCACAACCATCCTCTTGGACTCAAAGATGAATCGATTTAGATTTTGGTGGGCAAACGTCACTGTGACCTCACAAAACATGTTTTTGGCCGTAACTCAAGAATCCATATGCCAATTATGATAATTTCACACACACACGTCTAACAGGATAAAGTGAAGCGTTGACATTTTGGACTGACGGATGTAAACTGCAGCTTGAGGTGGTAATTCTAGTTCTAAATGCAGTGCAGTGATTACAGTTTATCTCTGCAGGACACAGTTTATTGAGCTAAAGTCTTGTTTATGACTGCTGCACACCTTCAATGAAGGATCATAATTTGCATTCTTTAATGCCATTTTATTAGTTTATTAGATTGGTTGTGTATTTGATTGCATGGGATTTTAGTTTTTTGAGATTATCCAGCTGATGAAACATCACCGAGGACCTGTAATGTTACAGAGTCTTCCACTGTATGGTCAGAACAACAGTGGAGGCTGAAAGCCAAAAACTGCTCACCGCCTCACTTGTCAGTGCATCCTTACTTATGAAAATCAGATTCCTGTACACCCCTTAATTTAGTCTGTACTCTTTAAGATTTAATATAAAAGTACACATTTTTCTGCCTTTTCATTTGAGTAATTTCATAACACTCAAATGCTGGTGACAGCTAGATGTTTGTCTGCCTTATAGCAGGCCTTACTGAGCAACATGGATGTTTGTTGTTGCCTTGAAGAAATAACTTTTGGTAATGTTTTCAGGAGGAGGAACTCAAGATGGCCACTCAGCTCGCTGGTCCAGTCATGCCCATCAAAACGGTAAGTTTTAATTCCTTAAAGATGTTAGGAGAGATTACAGTGAGATCACTGGAAATGAACGTGATTAGTTTAAAGTGGAAAATAAGCCTGAATCTTATTTATAATTGCGCATCAGCTAACATTGAACTAGCTGGATTTGCCATTCATGATTTGTTTTGTTTGTTTTGCATCACAGCAGTCAGATGATGATAAATCTCCGGAATCTCTGTATTTCTTTGATGAAACTTTTGAACCCCTTTTCTGATGACTGCTTTTTGAAATTAAGCTGGAAAAGCAAATTGGTTTTCCCAAAATATTGGTGCCATAAAATAAGGCTTCTGTTTGCATCAGTCAAAGTTAAATTGGCTGGATTTATCCATTTGGCAGACACAAGAGACAATGTGTGTAAAATGTCGGAAGTGGTTACGATTCTTTTTCTTCTCTCCCAGGCACACAAGAAGGAGAAGGCACGGGTTATCTCTGAGGATGAGAAGAACTTCAAGGCCTTCGCCAGTCTGCGTATGGCCCGCGCCAACGCTCGTCTCTTCGGCATCCGTGCCAAGAGAGCCAAGGAGGCTGCCGAGCAGGACGTGGAAAAGAAGAAGTGATAACAGTCACTATGGAACTTTGCAAAATAAAGTGTTAAAAAAGATCAAAGTGAGAATGTCATGATTTATGATCTTGAGTGTTCATGGTGAAGTCCTAGGTTAGGGCAGTGGTTCCCAAAGTATGATTTCCATAAGTAGCACAATGACAGATTGAATGACTATTTTGTTCATGAGTTTCATACACTTTCTGTGATAAAACATCTAAAAGCAAAAATCCCATCAGATGGGGGACCCTGGGATAAAATCTTATTCAATGGAGGTCTGTGGTCCAATATGTGTCAGTTTAAGGGTCCTTGACATGAACAAGTTTGGGAATCACTGGACTTGATGGAATAGAACCACCCAGCAGAGAGAAGGGAAAAGACACGGTGTTATGTAAATACTGTACTGCCGTTTACAGAGTGTCAATTTCATAACTTGGGTCATTTTTACAGGTATAAACGCAGACAAGATGTAATGTATAGATGGTATCAAATATGTTGAAACAACTGTAGGGTCCAGTCAGACTGCAGTAATGTATTTGGAATATAAAAAAAGTTTATTTCAACCACAACATTTTTACTTTGGGGCCAAAAGAGAAAATCAACGGCAGATGTTAATGAAAAAACTGACTAAAAAAATTCTGATCCAAGCCTCGTATGATTATACCTTAACCACAACAAACCTTTGGACTTTTAGTAGGAAAAGTACAGGTGTTAAATAATGACCTGAACGATGGCTCTGTCATTTTCAAGTGTCTTAGTTGGACATGACGGTGAGCCAGCATGCACAATACCAGCACCCTGAAACTGAAGCAGCTCATTGATAATGTTAGTATTCACACCTGTGCTTTTCCTCACAATATCTTCTGTTAAAAAGCCCCATATACCGAATGATCAAATCGTATTTTGCAGAAGTTTCAGTTGAAGATTTGAGTGATGAACAGCTTAGGAGTGAAATTGGAGCAGTCGGCAATACAAAAGCTAAAAAATAAATTGTTTCCAACTCACTACTTACAAATTTATCTGATTATAAATTGACATCAATCTGAAGTTTGTGAGCTATGAACTAAAATGTAAAATTAAGCTCAACATTTGCATCAGTAGGTGGCACTAGAGGCACAACATGTAGCTCATTAAAGGAGACATAAAAGCATTTAAGAGCAGTGTTTGTTGACTGTAACTGAGGAACTGTAAATCCATTATTTTTTTAAATAGCTGGATTTTTGGAAAGCTGGTTATTAACCTGATGTGACAGTGTAATTGCTGTACAATTTAACACTGTATTACCAAATTAATTTTGTCAGTAACTCAGCAGTTGGTAGAAGAAAGAATGTGACAGAAACGGAAACTGATGCATGTTCACTGAAACAGTAAAGAGTAACTGTAAATTTCTTTTTTACAGTCACGTCAGAAATCCAGTCTTGGCCAGTTGAAGAGTCTAAATTAGGCAGAGCCTCTTAAACATGACAGACTAGTAATAATGTTAAATGAACTACATTATCTACAGCATGTTAATGCACAGGTGATAGAAGTGGAGGTCAACGACAGCCCCGGAGGCAGAGGAAGGTCAGAAGAGGTGGAGAGCAAGAAAAAAAAGACTCATCCCATTGGGACAATTTAGCACTTGAATGTTAATTTTCATACAGAAGGTTATGTGCTGGCAGTCATGAACCGAAACAGACTGTTAATATGAGACATTGCCATGACAACAGAGACTCTGGACATTTCTAAACTATGTGTTCATGTTCGGGTGTGCCTGGTCAGTGAATAAATAAAAAGTTAATAAAACAAGTACAGAGAAACTCATTGTCAAGTTTTTAGAAAATGTCCACTTCGAAAATGATCCAAGTCGAGCATGTCAACATACTCTGAAGACTGAGAGAATCAGGATGGGGTGAGACTGAATGTCCTTGTCTGTGTCTCCTTTAGTGTTCTAGCTGTCTGAACGCATATAAATAATTCAGTTAATGAAGATGAGTGGACAGTCGAGACATTTTGGACCAGGGGGGGTGATTGATGCGGCTGAAATGGAAACTCAAATGGATGGTCTTATTTATCCTGAAGATAGCAAAATAATCTGTTTACCTAAACACATGTGTAACAGGACACTATGGATCTAGAGAACCGTTTCCTCTAGCCACCTTTCCTAAATGTGTTACCGGTGTTTAAACTCCCACATTTCATTATTCGCCAGGTGTGTGAATTGCATTTATCCTATGATAAACTATACGTAAAATGTGATGCAAGATGTGATGTAAATGTCTTAATTAGGTCTGTCAAATGTGTAATCACGATTAATCGCATGATTGTCCATAGTTAATCACAAATTAATTTCTTTATCTGTTCATAATGTACCTTAAAGGGAGATTTGTCAAGTATTTAATACTCTTATCAACACAGGAGTGGACAAATATGCTTGCTTTATGCAAATGTATGTATATATTTATTATTGGAAATCAATTAACAACACAAAATAATGACAAATATTGTCCAGAAACCCTCACAGGTACTGCATTTAGCATAAAAAATATGCTCAAATCATAACATGGTAAACTGCAGCCCAACAGGCATCAACAGCTGTCAGTGTGTCAGTTTGCTGACTTGACTATGACTTGCCCCAAACTGCATGTGATTATCATAAAGTAGGCATGTCTGTAAAGGGGAGACTCGTGGGTACCCATAGAACCCATTTACATTCACATATCTTGAGGTCAAGGGACCCCTTTGAAAATGGCCATGCCAGTTTTTCCTTGCCAAAAGTTAGCGTAATTTTGAAGCGTTATTTAGACTCCTTCACGATAAGCTAGTATGACATTAGGATTTCTTAGGTTTTTTAGTTTCATATGATGCCAGTATCTTCGCTCTAGCTTTAAAACTGAGCCCACTACAACCTAAAAATCACAAGTTATTAACACGTTATTATTGCGTTAACTTTGACAGCGCTCGTTTCTTTAGTTTTGATAAGAAGAAACAGGATGAGGAGAGGGTTATGTTAGTCAATGTATATGATAAAAGACTGACTCAGATGCTGAAACCATTAGTCGGTTAACCGAGGAGTCTATTGACAGAAAATGAATGGACTACAAATTTGATAATTGATCATTTAAGTCTTTTATCAAACCCCAGACATCCTCTGGTTAATGCTTCTCAGATATCCCACTATCCAACTGAAATCGATGAAGTGAGCAGTATCAGCTTCACCTCTATGACGCAATGTGTATCACGTTTACTCTTTAAAAAGGGAACGGAGCTCTTTGTGTTTGTAGGTCAGTAAGGCAAATATAATGACGACGAGGATAACATTTCTGTTCAATGAGCTGTTACTTGGAAGTAGTGCCTGCCTGCTGAAACACAAGCTCAGTGATTGATCCTCATTTGCAGGGCAGCTTCCATCCCCAACAAGAAAGACTTTACAATCGATAGTGTCTTTTTCCCAAAAGAACCCCCTACCTATGTACAAAAATACCCCCTACTCCAGGGAGCTGCTGGTGGAAAACTGTGGATGACGTTACACAAACACACCGGAGCGACTGCAAATTTGAGGCCACGTTAAAAGAGATCTTCCTATGTGGGTTATTGTACACGCCATGTGGTCGGTGACTGGGGAGAAGCAGCGGGGGGAATCTGAATAGATAATCCATGTGTAAACGCAGGGAACGTCCTGTGAGGTGCTGAACCGACAGCAGCAGCAGCAGCAGCAGATGGCCGCTGTTCGGAGCTGTGGCGTAACAGGGCTCAGGTGTGTGCCCCAAAGCAGACGCTTCTTACTGACTCTGAATATGGAGGAAGAGGAGGCAGGGGGGTTGGAGGAAAAAAAAAAAAAAAAAACTGCAGGAAATAACATGACTTTAGGTGATGGCCATGTCAGACAGCAGCCAGTTTCCTTGTTAAACACAGTGTGCGCAGAAAGAGTTTCACTCATAATATCAACCTGTAGGGGAAATTAGTGTGTCGTTCGGTGTGTATGGTTATCAGTTTAACAGAGCGGATAATTAAAAAAGCAGGGAGCCAAATTCTTTATTATTCAAGCTTTTTGGAATAATTTGATTGACCTGCCTGTCTGCACATAACATCATTTTACCAGCTGAAAGCTTCTGAGTGGCTCAGTACCAAAGAATCAGCGGTGTCCTCTTGAAATCAAAGACAGTCGTTGCCTAATTCTGCAAAGCTCTAATGAAAAACATGTTCTTTCTGTCTGAAGGACACTTGAGAATCATGAAAATTTGAAAGCCTTCAGGGATAAAATGCCACGACAGCTGAAGCCTACACATTTCTATTATCATTAAGTGCACTGTAACCACCACCACCGAGGTGCTTTTAAACAATCAAACAAAAGCTTTTTATTTTGCACTTTATTTTTGATGAACCCAAAATCCCCCCCCCCCAAGTAATTTTATCTATTTATTTAACTGCTTTGTCTTGGCGTGGCCTTCGGTTAATTCTGTTTATGCAGAAACGACAGTGCTGCTGCTGTTTTGTCAGTGCAATCTGAAAATCTATAAACGTTATGCAATGTCTGGAAATACATTCATGAAATAATACATTTGTGGGTGGACTGGGAGAAGGTTGAAGCATAAATGTTTTGTGTAGAAACAATACGTTACATAACATACATTGCTGTAGAAAAAACAAAACAACACTGTAAGTCAGCTCACGGTTATGTTAATGTGGGTGACATTAGACTTGAGTATGTGCATGTACAGTATACATGTGGGTGTATGTGTGTGTGCATTAAGAGAGCAGCGAGTCTGGAGCTCCCACATTGAGGTTTGGTTGTGATGCTGCTGCTGCTGCTGCTGCTGCTGCTGGACAGACTTCCTGTTGTTTTGCTGTGAAATGTCTCACATTTGTATCCCTGGTATTTGATTTATCACTTAGTTGAGACAAAACCTGCCAGGACCAGTTGATTTAGACATGAATTGTCTTCTTTTTCTGAGTGCAAAATGACAAACTATAGATCCTAGGGAGGAAACATCTGGTTTCCCTTTTTATGTTGGAGCCTATTCATCTTATTTTAGATTGTGGAACATCTGTCTTTATATTGTCCAATGCTTACCTGCTGTATGCATGCAGAACTGTGCCCTGTATTCAATATGTAAACATTAACATAATGCTAATGAGAGATGCTAACACATAGTGTCACACATTCATCACAATATAGGCTGAAGCTGGAGAAAAATTATACTGATATAAATTATCTTTCTAAAAGCCCTCTATTGAGCCTGCAGAGGATTATCGGTGCAACCAGATTAACTTCAACTCAAAGTAAGTGTGAGAGATATTTCATGTCTTACCCTTCGATTTAATTATTTGGTTACATTTTACAGAAAAATGTGAGTAGGTACCAGGGAACAAATAAGGAACAATAAACTGCTAGTGAACCATTAGTTAATGAGTATAACTCCTGATCTAATTGTATAGAGCAGCTAGTTAATTGAGAAACGAGTGAGAAACAGATAAGGAATGACTTGATAATTGATTATTGATTAATAAATACTTCTTTAATAATCCCAATGGCGGACTTTATAGTAGATAATGATGAGTTACTACTCGATTCAAATGTTTAATAGCGATTAATCGCATCATTGTCCACGATTAATCATGATTAATCACACATTTTTTTCAAAATGTATCTTGTATCTAGATTTGTCAAGTACAATTATTGTCCAGAAACCCTCACAGGTACTGCATTTAGCATAAAAAATATGCTCAAATCATAACATGGCAAACTGCAGCCCAACAGGCAACAACAGCTGTCAGTGTGTCAGTGCACTGACTTGACTATGACTTTCCCCAAACTGCATGTGATTATCATAAAGTGGGCATGTCTGTAAAGGGGAGACTCGTGGGTACCCATAGAACCCATTTACATTTACATATCTTGAGGTCAGAGGTCAAGGGACCTCTTTGAAAATGGCCATGACAGTCTTTCCTCGCCAAAATTTAGTATAAGTTTGGAACATTATTTAGTCTACTTCACGATAAGCTAGTTATGACATGGTACCAATGTATTCCTTACGTTTTCTAGTTTCATATGATACCAGTATCTTTACTCTGACTTTAACACTGAGCCCGCTACAACCTAAAAAACATAAGTTGCGTTAATGCGTTAAATAATTAGCGTTTACGCGTTATTATCGCGTTAAGTTTGACTAGTCCTAGTTCATGAATAATCATGAAAGTGGTCAGTATGATTGATTCACAATGTGGCAACATTTTTGTGGACAGTATCGTCAAGTGTTACCAATTATTTATTCATATAAATTATATCTCATCTTTTAGCCGGAATGTCAGCCAATAACATGCATATTTTACGCACATCATTTCAGGCTTTCATGCTGATCTGTGAAAGCTGCTGCCAGATGTACTCCTCATAATCAATAATACATCTCCTATAGTTTGGTGTCCTGTTTTTAAGGATGGTGTCTGTTTTGAATTGAACTCCCAATAATCGAGTCCCAGCAGCATCCAGAGAGCCTCATCATCATCATCATCATCCTGACATCAGCAGCTGGACTCCAGCTCCACTCCCATCTCTCTGATCCAGCCTAGTAGTCTACTCCCTCCTCAGCAGTCTGACCAATGAGTTTCAGCGGAGAGGAAAAAACACCCCGAATCAAGCAGTGTGTTATGGGAGAGGATTAAAACAAGCGTGTTTAAGAGTAAAGAACAACGACAGGTAGGAAGTGAGTTTCTCGCTTTTAACTTCTTGCTTTTTGGAGGATTATTCGCTGTTTGTTGCTTGTTTTGTTATTATTCATCCATCAGCTGTATGTTTTCTTATTGGAAGTGAGTACGATATGTTATCAAAGTGTTCATTCTTAGTACGACGCTTTGCTTATAAAACCAGATCGTCTTTATGATCGTTAACTGTGTTTTCAAGGATTCCAGATGTTGATTTGCTGTGATGAATTATTATTATAAGAAACCGTTCAGGAGCGTTTCCTGGATCGCCTTCAGTGTTAAGTTGTTGGATTGAATCTATAGCGGACGTGTTGCTTTACCAAGAACTTTTGCTTTGGTTCATATATTATTATTATTATTATTATTATAGCTTCTGAATCGGATTGTATTCCCGAGCTTTATTGAGTTAAGTTTGAGATGGATGCTTTTTTGGGTAACATCTGGTTTCCAGACGCACATCTGGCACACAAAACAAAACACGGGCGCTGTCCCTGGTGCTGAAAGACAAACGTACACTTGTTCCGTTTGTCTCCTTACAGTGAAGGATGCTGGTAGAGAGATTCAACCCCCACGCCCTCAGACTTTTAAGCAGTGTCAGTCAGACACCCTTATTTGCTCAAGGACACTTCAGCAGAGGCGGATGCTTGCCACATTAAACAAAGTCCCTTTTCTTAGTTCTCCTCTCTCAGCCATGTGTCTGTTGGATTCCTGATTTTATCTGCCACTTTCACTTGTTTAGCCATTGTTGAATAAGGAAAAACATTTTTCTATTAAAATGTTATGCTATCTCATGTTTAGAACAGGAAAAAAGGATAAAAAATGCAGAAAATGATAATATCAAGTGTGTCTTTGTATATATGTTTATTGTAATTCTAGAGTGACACCCTCCTTTTTCACACAAGAGCATTTAAAAAAGAGAAAAGCACCAGATTTGACCATCTCAAATGAATCTTTTCGCAGGGATCTGATCTAGGCTCCTGAAAGCACAACCGGGCCACCTTCATGTTCTGCCTCTCGTCATTACCGAGGTGAGATGATACTCCTCACGAGGGGATAGCTCTGACAGGCAGTGATAACAGATTGGGTTTGCTTTGCTCCCCCCTCTCCTGGGACTCAATGGGAATCTCTGTTCTTTTTTTTTTTTTTTTATGACATCTGTACCAAGTCTCCTGTGAGCGTGCCAAATCTTTACTGAGATCCCTCGACCCCACCGCTACGTTTCCCCCCATCCCTCGGAGCTACCACATCGTACTGCTTCGCTGGTTGGCAGCTCCTCCTCTCACCCTGAGCCAGGATGAATGATATTCAGGAGGCCACCTCCCCTGCGACCAGCCTCAGTGGTCCGGCTACCTGCGTCTCCAAAGTAGAGCTGCGCGTGTCCTGCAAAGCCCTGCTGGACCGAGACACCCTGAACAAGTCAGATCCGTGTGTCATACTCATGGTGCAGACCAACGGACAGTGGACAGAGGTAAGCACCCACACCCTTCCCTTTTCTTTTTTTTTTCCATCAATCAGATAAAAACACAGTTTGACCCTTTGGAGAACCTGATATCTCCTCAACCACTCAATTATATAGGCAGCAGTATGTAGCTTTTAAAAATTAATCCCCCATCTTTTATTAATCTCCCTATGTCTCCCTATGTCATTAACATTATTATTAACACATTATTTAATGTGTAAAGAACCGTGCCTTGAATCACACATTCCTCGAGTTCGAATTATTCAAATTACAGCGCCTTGAGGTAACCTGAGCAACATGTTTTCTTAATGCTTACACAGACAGATGTGTTATACAGAACAGACACTGGGGAAATTGGCCCTGCGTTGTCCACTATCACAAATCTGGAAAAAGCCCAGATTTTTATGATGAAGCAGTCCCACTCCAGTTATTCCCTAAAACCTGTGTTGTCGTATACGACATCGACCAGGGAGATAAATCTGTTAATGGTTTGCTGAACTCGGCAGCTGTTTTGTCACTCTTTGGAAAAAGATCAGGGCTTACACAACAGCTGGCTGATTCGGAAATTAAAAAATGTCAAATGCAGAGCACATTTTTGCAGATAAGGAGTGAACATTGTCTGTCTCCTCATTTCCCTAATTTACAACAGATTGCACTGTGTATATATTCCACTGGTCTACTTGTGTGGACAAACAGTGGGTTGGTAATAAGCAGTGTGTTGAGGTGTGTTTCAGCTGAAAATGTTTACTTTCTTGGATTGGTCCCAAGCTGACTTGGAGCGTAGGCGTAGCCGGTCTCTCATTTCCCTGTTAATTAAGTCATTTAGTTCATGAGGGAAAGCCAAAGCACAGGTCTCCATTAAGTAGAGGAAGTGTTAAAATGTGGCAGAGGATGTCTAATTATATGGATTTTTTTTTTCCCCCCACTCCAAACGCTATCTTTTCAGGGAAATAATAATACATAATTATTAAGTGTAACTCATGCCACATGGGAGCCATTAATTGAAGATGCTCTCTGTAATGTTTGGGCTGTATGAATATTGGAAGCCTCGAGATATAATTGCATTAAAACAAAAACACTCGGCTGAGTGAGTGTTGAGCTCACAGTTATGGATTTTTCTTGGTTTGTAATTTGATAGGAGGTTGTTTTCATGAGATGACTGACCGGGGTTCATTGTAGCATGTATGAATGGCTATTTTTAGCTCCACTAACTGAAGCAAATTCATATGATCTATCTATCTATCTATCTATCTATCTATCTATCTATCTATCTATCTATCTATCTATCTATCTATCTATCTATCTATCTATCTATCTGTCTGTCTATCTGTCTGTCTATCTGTCTGTCTGTCCCTCTGTCTGTCCGTCCGTCCGTCCGTTCGTCCATCTGTCTGACAGTGTACACAAGTTGTCCAATCCTCCGTTGTCAAATCCCTCAGTACTGGGAGGCACCGTTGCTTGTGTAAATTGTTTACTTACGTCAGTGACTGAGTAAGAAGCTGAGCCCACTCACACCATCGTCCGCCACCCTCTTCCTCTTTCTGAGCTCATCCTGTATTTCACTCGCCACTGATATTTGTCCAACTGCATTCATCTCATTATTACCTTGTTTCGCCACCTGTTCGCTCCCTCCCAAGGTCAAAGGCAGAAGCAGGGTGGAGATGACTTGAAGTTTTTCTCTCGCAGCAGATTTCTCATCTTTTTGTGTAAACTGGACGCTACGTGCTCCCGTGATAGCGAGTTAATTCACAACCTGATCTTTCTGCTGATATGTGAGCTAAGCTACAGGGGGCTTGTTGCGATGGAGCGACAGAGATAATGCTCTATACCTACCTGGCAGAACTGATTAGAGAAAGCCTTTAATTTTCCATGTCAGGGAACTCTCTATTATTCTGGCCCCACACCAGCAACAAACAGGCGTCACAGACTTCGGCACAACCTATCCTCCGTCGCTCTGATAAGCTTTCATCAACAAACAGACTCATCCCAAATCTGTCCATCCAGATGGCACAAAGAGAGGAGGAGAAGGCAAGAGAAGACAATAAAGAGAAACGGGGATGAATGGAGGCTGACGATGCCAAGTCCTCGCTGGAAGTTCTTTTTCTTTCTTTGCGATGTTCGCCAGAGTGAAAATGAAACAGTAGAATCAAATCGTTGCATTTTTTATCATCTGATTATAATTATTGTTTTAATACAAAGCTGGAAAAAGTGTGGTGGATGTTGAGAATTCGTCCGGTTATTCATCTAGAACCGTCACAGGGACCAAAGTCTGGTTATTTTTCAGTTCGAGCGGATGATGATGTGACAAAACAAAACCCTAGATTTTAGGCAACAAATGTCATGTTGGCTGTTTACTAAACAACAAATTGAATTGCAAATTGGTGATAAGTTTTGTGGTGCTGAATGCTCAAAAGCAATCAGTCAACAACAGGACAGCCCTGCAATTAAATTGTTTATTCATGCATGGATGTTTCGGGCAGATGTCCTTCCTCAGTGTGTAAACTGGCAACAGTTTGAAACAAGGGTAATAACTATAGAAATACACAACACGTTATCATCCCAACTCGTGTTGTCAGACCCCTCAGCGCCACTTTTCGGTCGCAGTAAACACGTGCTTAACGTTGTGAATTATACAATAACACTTGCTTAGGTTTAGGCAGCAAAACCACTTAGTTAGGTTTATGAAAAAAACAACATGGTTCGGCTTAAAATTACTATATTTGTACAGTGAAAATGAGACTTCCTGATTGTAAGGTTAAAGTGAAACGTAACGCACGAGATACGAACAGCGGTCTCCTGGATGAAAACCTTGTGTTTGTTGGACCCATCCCCCTCCCCCTCTGCCTGCTTTTGCTATTTAAACTACATCACCACAGCACTTTCCTTTACTTTTGCTGCGGATGGGTTTACATTGTAGTTATGCGTCTCATACCGGCACTTAAGGACGCCTTGTGCAGCGGTATCAAACGCCGATGACCATGACAAAGCATCGGTATTTTAGACACTGGGAATGAGAACGGGCTAAAATACAATAAACAAGGAAATATAAATAAAGGAAAACCCTTAACCCTTATAGAGACTGTATCAAATGTGGATGTAGGCTCCGTGACGTCATCCATAGGTTCCTGAAGTGCAAAAGTGAAGCTCATAGTGGGCGGCTCCCGTAGCTCTGGCTGTCGCCATCTTGGCAGCTGCTGACTCCGCCTAACTCCCGGCTAATCCAAAAATGGGCAATGGGGCGGGCCGAATGAAGACTGGATGCTGAAACATGCCCACCTAGCTAAGAAGGCTAAGAACCATAGCTATATGCTACTTGGCATTGCTAGCTGGCTAACCCTGCGGTCTTGTTGCTCCCGGTTGCTGTTTGGTACACAGTTGTGGAAGAATCTAAGCAAATGAAAGTAGAAGATAGTGAAGATGCTCCCATACATGTAGGAGGTTATTTTAAGCCAGTAAAGAAGCCTTTTTGTTTGTGTTCAAAACGTAACGTTTCATTCGGTTTAACAACGTGTGAGAACATACTGCTTTTAAGTTTCACTTTCACTTTTACAACGAAGTAGGTGTAGTAGGCCCCTAATGACCCACATCTATGGTGCTTAACCGATAATTCCTATTTAATGGCCTGACAACAGTTGAATCTGGTGCAATGGAGGTAATAATGCACATTTTCAGACAGTCTCTCCTGGAAGGTATTCATAGTGTTGCACTTTTGTTTTGCACATGTGATAAAAAGAGTTGATAAAGAATGGAAGAAGACGGCTTGAGAGAGGTTCAAACCCAGCTTACGTTCTCACCTTTTCTGAAAAAGACACAAGAGAGCAATGTCACCAAGTATGGACCTGCTTCACTGACACTGAATTAATGACGTTGGACACTGACAGACAAAATCGTACCTAATTGTATGGTCATGTTTATGACCACTGAAAGATTTTGACAGATGTAAAACCTTCTCTGGTCTAAAGCTGGTCTTTAATTTAATGTCAATAGATCAGCTCCAGATTATACCTTTTGATGTTCTCTTCTGTGTAGTGTAATTTTCATAGATTGCGGATGTAGTCACAAAAACATGCCTTAAACATAACCACAACAGTATACATCATGAAAAAGTGTGGATGTTTGCTGCTTGTATGTCATTATGTAAATATCATGTTCAATGATGATTTGTCTTTGTGACAAATTGGGCAGAGTAGAAATGTCCGTGGAGCTGCGTGTGAGCTAAATCCTACATCATGAGCAGATGGGGCCTCAAAGAGCTCAGTTTTTTCCTTGTCAGGCAATGAAAGACAAGCATGGACGTTTTTCTGTACGCTGAAATTAGATGTCGGAGCCCTCCAATCTTCCCTCACATCATCCTCTTGACGGAACGTAATAACATTTTGCCCTTCTGTAGACGCTGATGTTCCTCCAAATGAGCAGGCAGATTGAAGGAGTTACATTTCCCAGTCCTATTTTTGAGCTCTTGCTGTAAAACTATATAGGTTACAATCTGTAAAATCACTCCATGAGGTCTTCTATTGCTTTAATCATACATATTAAAGCTGGAGCAGGCAAGTAGGAACGCTCTCTCTCTGACATGACCTGTGATTAGCCGAAGTCTTCTGATTTTTTAAAGCCTGAAAACAGAGCCGTGAGGAGGTGCAGAAGTCTAGTTATCTCTCAGTACACTTTAATTACAATATGCTGAAAGGTCATTATGGAATAATTGTCCAATGATGCCAAAGATATTTGGCATATTGCAGCTTTAAAATAAGAAATATTACAATGTTTAAATATATTAAAAAGTGTTGTATATGTAGTGTGTATAAAAGTGTTTTCTTCCCTCTCAGCTGGACAGGACAGAAGTGATCAAGAGCAACTTGCACCCGGTCTTCGCCAAGGTTTTCTCATGGGACTACTACTTTGAGGAGGTTCAGAAGTTGCGATTTGAGGTGTATGACATCCACGGCACTCACAGCATCGGGACCCGCGATGACGACTTTCTGGGTGGGGTGGAGTGCACTCTTGGCCAGGTAGGCTGATGCCACTGTATTATACTAACCCATTTTATTGGCTTGTATTAGTTAGATCGTGCCCTAAAAACTTGTTTGCTGCAAGAGACCAACACTAAAACATGATGGTGGTAATGTTGGTAATAAATATACCTGACGCTGGTGTTGATGACTCAGATCCCTGTGCTCTGCTCTGTACTGTTGAGGAAGGCGCAAGGCCAATAATGTGTTTATCTTGTTCTTTGCAGATCGTGGCCCAAAAGAAGATGGTGAAGCCTTTGTTGCTGAAGTATGGGAAATATGCCGGCAAATCCACCATCACGGTACGTTTCTTACATTGTGCTTATGACCTTGCTGCTCTGGTGAATGGCATTTTCTATATCGCTGGATATCAGGAAAGTTGAAGTTAGTAGCTAATGGCCAGTGAGAGCTGAAAGAAATAATGGATGGCAAAGTGATGGGTAAAATGGATTTATATTATTTTTGTTTACAGTCTCACATCTCTTCACTCTCAGGCACTATAATGGACTTACAGTCTAGCTTATACTTTACTGGCCTATATAATAATATAAATAAAATTCTTAAAGGAACAGTGTGTAACATTTCGGGGGATCTATTAGCAGAAATTGAATATAATGTTCATAACGGACAAACCAAACACTGAATCTAGAGAGAGCCTTTCATGTTTTTACCAGGGCTGTCAATCGATACAAATATTTAATCACGATTAATTACGGGGCTGCACGGTGGTGCACTGTTGCCTCACAGCTAGAGGGTCGCAGGTTCGAATCCGGCATGGGGCCCTTCTGTGTGGAGTTTGCATGTTCTCCCTGTGTTAGCGTGGGTTTTCTTCGGGTTCTCCTGGCTTCCTCCCACAGTCCAAAGACATGCAGGTTAGGTTAATTGTTGACTCTCGGTGTGAATGTGAGCGTGAATGTTCTGTCTCTATGTGTCAACCTTGTGATAGTCTGGCGACCTGTCCAGGGTGTACCCCGCCTTTGCCCAATGTCAGCTGAGATCAGCTTCAACACCCCCCGCGACCCCGAATGGGATAAGCGGTTACGGATAATGGATGGATAGACAATTAATCACATGATTATCCATGATTAATCGTAATTAATCACAAATTAATCACACATTTTTTATCCGTTCAAAATGTACCGTAAAGGGAGATTTGTTAAGTATTTAATACTCTTATTAACTCTTATATACTCAAACATACTCTCGTTATGGGAGTGGGCAAATATGCTTGCTTTATGCAAATGTATGTATATGTTTATTATTGGAAATCAATTAACAATACAAAACAATGACAAATATTGTCCAGAAACCCTCACAGGTACTACATTTAGCATAAAAATATGCTCAACTCACAACATGGCAAACTGCAGCCCAACAGGCAACACCAGCTGTCAGTGTGTCAGGGTGCTGACTTGACTATGACTTGCCCCAAACTGCATGTGATTATCATAAAGTGGGTATGTCTGTAAAGGGGAGACTCGTGGGTACCCATAGAACCCATTTTCATTCACATATCTGGAGGTCAGGGGTCAAGGGACCCCTTTGAAAATGGCCATGTCAGTTTTTCCTTACCAAAATTTAGCGCAAGTTTGGAGCGTTACTTAACCTCCTTCTCAACAAGCTAGTATGACATGGTTGATACCGATGGATTCCTAGTATCTTTCTCACTCTTTAAAATTGAGCCGCTACAACCTAAAAATCGCATGTTGGGTTAATGCGTTAAAGAAATTAGTGTCGTTAAAATGAATTTGAGCTAACGCGGTATTATCGCGTTAGCTCAAATTGTTGACCTGAAGGCCACCATAGTTCTCCGACACGCTTGTGAAACTGCGGAAACGTGAGCTGCATAGTGCAAAACTGCGCTACCACCACACACAATGTTTGACCTCCATTGCTCCTAAAGTGGTGTTATTATGGTAAGGATGGCCTCTGAGTGAGGTGGCTCACGTTACCGCAGTCTTGGAAAGGGAGGAGTGAACGGAGGTGGTTACAATCTGCAACCACACCACTAGATGCCACCAAATCCTACACACTGTACCTTTAATATAAAGCTGAAGACACCACTCACTCACAGAATAGCTTCATGTTGCTGCTGTACATCGTTTTTTTTTTTGTGGTGGTAGCTGTTAAAAGTATACCTCCTCTCTGATGGGGCCCCATACCTGCTCAACATGCCAATACACACAGGGGAGCAGGAGGAAATGATGCATGTATAAGAAATCACATGTGTCAGATGTGGAAGAGAAGAGCTGCTGGTTCATTAACCACCATCCTACAGTTAACAAACCAGTAGTGGAAGCATATAAAAAATAAGACTAGATCGTTCTACTCTATACCTTGTTTGGGAATACACAAGAGAGGCAGATGTGGACATGATAACAGGACCTGTACCCGATATGAGTGCTCTTCATTAAATGAAAACGTCAATATTTAGTGACAGGTGGCACTATTATCGTAATAAAGCATAGTATTGGATTGGATCCCTGTGCCATGAGGGAAAAGTAACAGACAGACTCTTTGTCATTTAATCTCTTGCCAGAGTTTTTTTTATTTAAACCAGTCAACAGCAGAGACCTTTTGAAGGTCTTAAGGATAACTGTGAGAATTCACACAAAGGGACTTTTTCTTTTTTTACCATTTCATCTACACAAATATAGAGAGTTCAGCTCACCATAATTATGTTAAACCCTTATCCAACATGTAGTTGCTTCCCACACACGCTGACTGATTCATTTTTATTGCATTTGTAATATTGTACCATCTGTTTCGCCTGCTATATAGAGCGTGTGTATGTTTCTAATATATGCATGAATGCAACCATGGATGTATTGTGCGACAGAGACACAACAGGACAAATATAGTTTTTTTAAAAAATATGAAATTACAAGAGTTAGGAAACACACACAAAAACACTGTGTATACATATAATTGTACTTCTATACTTGTGATGACTCCTAATGCATTTCTTAAGCCCTAACCATAACCTTAACCAGGGGACAGTGGACATCCAGTGCTTAGTCCTGAAATCTGTGAATTAGTCTGGAGTCACACATCAACCAATGAATATTGCACTATACATAATTATTATATGGATAAATGCTAATAATAATGTTAACAATGATGATGATAATAATAATAACAAACATTATTATAATTATTATTATTATTATTATTATTGTTATTATTATTACACAGTTAACTGTCAAAAATATTGCTATAATTTTATATTATATCATATTAGATAATATAAATATAATATAATATTATATTATATTGTATAACATTATATAATATTAATAATAATGTATATAATTCAATTGCTATAATTTATAAGACAAATATGAGGCTATATGTTCTCAGTGATCCACAAATGACATCTCAGTGTGGAGCCACAGACTTTATTCAGACCAGTATAATGGTGGGAAAGCAAATTATTATGAGAAACTGGAGGAATCCAGGTGAGCCCTCTTTTCAGGAGTGGTTCACAGAGTTGGCAAAAGTGGCATCATATGAACAAATTTCTTTCAGCTTGAAGGACAGGACTGATAAATATGTGGAGAAGTGGGGAGACTACTTTGAACACATTGTTGATGTGGACAGATTTTGAAGTAAAGCACACACCATCACACAATACTCGCACACACAGCACACAAACACACTCTCTAAGTGTCTGAATATGAATTGGCTGCTTACAAATTAGATTAGATCATGGTTCAGATTACTGTAGGAATATGTATTTGATTTGTGTTTCTTTTTGTATTTTATTATGATTTTGTACATTTAAAAAAAATATATATTTTTATATTATTATTATTTTGCATAGAGGAATCATTTGATTTGCTGACCAAAATATGACAATGTTCATGTAAAAAAATCAATAAAATAAAATAAAATTACAAACATCAACATCAAACATCAAGAAGTAAACTAAATAAAGGTACACATTAGAATAAGTAAAAATAACATCTGCTAAATATTATGGTAAACAGAATAAATTCCACTCACTCTGTGTTTGAGATAAAAGCTAATAAATGAACAGTTATCATCTGCTGCCTCTGAATGAACGATTTGGGTATCATTAAGTATTAAGGCACACCTGTGGAGCGCTGTCATCTGGCACCGCAGGTTGTTGTTTGGGATCCGGGGGAGGGAGCGGCAGAGACTTCAACACTTTAGTATCATCGTTACCGGGGACAAGGTGGCGTCTGTTATATTGTTCCGCTTTCTGAGCCATTTTAATGCCCAGAACTTGCTTTCTAACATAATGTTTACTTTTTTTAAACTGCACGTCCATGTAGGTACACAATACATATGCACACAAGTGTAATACTAGTTAAAGTTACCAATTTGTGTGAAAACTTTTTTAAGCTTTTACAACTTAGGTCTGTCCCACGTTGTGTTTACATGTGATGAACAGTTTCTGGACTTTGCTGAAAACATTCGGGGACTAAGGGCCGTAAGCTCGCCCCTGGCGCCGTCTCTAATCTTAACCAAAACAACTACATGCCTACACATAGGCAAAACCTAATCCTGATTCAACCTCAAGACTAAAACCAAACATCTGTCTTTAAACAGAACTTGGCAAAAAGTAACAATCGTCCAAACTGAAAGGTCCAAAACTCAAATTGGTCCCAACAAGGACAGAAATACAAGAGCACAGCACACACACACACGTACACACACACACATCTTCTGCCCACATTCACCTTTTATAAAGACGTTTCCCTGCACCTGTCAGGACAAGCTGTCTGATAAAAAGTGCAAGTTCCCTACTTTGCCAATCATCACTGACAAGGCTTGTCAAGGCCTGGCTGTGCTCGCTCTGCAGCAACTGTTCTGGCAGCTTGATGTAAAGTTTCTGTCAGTTTCCAATAGAAGAACGGAGAGAGAGAGTAAACTTGTGTGCTGTGTGAGTGGGCCAGAGGGAGCAGCAGAGGATGCTCGGTGATTCTTTTAAACTAACACACACCGGTACAAACAAACAAAACAAAAAGCAGCAGCCATTTGGAGATGTTAGAGAGTAGTTGCAAGACTTTACTGTTGCACTGTACTGTATGTGGCAACTTTTATGTTCAAGCTGAGGCAATAACCTAAAACCGCGGGGGCCCATTAGTTGGCAGCTAATGGGGCTCTCTACTTTCTGGTTTTAAAGTCCAACAATCTCGTGTTAAGTAAAAGCCACTTCACTCTGTTAACTGCTCACCACAGTGCAACCGCTACTAAAGTAAAAGTTAGTTTTAGCAATATAAAAGGAAAATGATTTAGAAAATCTCACATAAAAACTGAAGTAAAACAGTTTGTTTTAAATACTGGCAGATAATTACCTTCACCTTGATATTCTAGTAGCTTAAAACTGCATTAGGCAGAATATTGTTGGCATCATTGGGCAGAAATAACATAATAACCCTTCAGTATTTTGTAATTCAAGTGTTCTGAGAGAAAACTAGACTTCTGCTCCTCCTCATGGATCTGTTTTCAGGCTTTAAAATATCTAGCCCTTGACGGGAGACTTTGACCAATCACGGGTCATTTCAGAGAGAGAGCGTTCCTATTGCTGTTCATTTAAAGGAGACAGCTGTCAATCACTTGCGAACTCCGATCAAACGGTCAAACTAGGCAGCGCTGATCAAATATGAATCAGTATTCTGTTA
>CAKAOH010023183.1:0-18413 GCA_916701665.1 Sebastiscus tertius
ACAAACTAAGACCTGACTTAAGCTCTCTTAAAGCACTGAACACTTGGTTTAAAACTGTTTTTCATCTGTAACTTTGCCTGTAATTTGTCATTCTCAGTTGCAAATTAAAAAAAAGTTGAACACTCAAAAACTCCATCTGGATATTGTTTGCTCAAGATTGTTAGTTTATGTTATTTATTTATGTTTTAAAAAGTACTATTGGCTGATATATCGTTATCTGATTAGATTTTAGTGGTCAAAAGGTCAAGGTCACTGTGACCTTACATCCGTCCCATTCTCGTTATAGCCAGGGTTGGAAATTAGCACCAGCCACCGGCCAAATGCTGATAAAATATGAAAGTGGCTGCTAGATTTACTTCACTCACCACCACCACCATCAGCCAAAAAACAATGGAAATCCATGGAGTGGCTGGTGGACAAAAAAGTTAATGTCCAACACTGGTTATATCTCAGGAGCGCCTTGAGTGAATTTCTACAATTTTGGCACAAACGTCCAGTTGGTTGGCTAGTTCAAACAAATATGATTATCAGCTTCCAAAGTCTATTATTGGTGAGACTATAGTCCATATCGTACCCCATTGCTTACAGACATTTTTCGAGGCCTGTAAATGAACATTTCCTGTACCTATTTATCGTGTACTTTGGATTCTTCCAGAAACTGCCAATTTGAGACGCACCAGAAGTTGAAATTTAGATTAAAATTAGTATAGAATATAGTATAGTTAAAAGGTGTTTTCAACAATATCTCCATGCAGTGCTGTAAATACTGATAAAACAATCTAGTTTTAAACGCTTCCCCAGAGAGAGGTTTATTACAAATCTCGGTATGAACTATTTCCTCATTCCTGCTCACCGCTAACCAAACATTATTTCTATTTCCCCTCTGTTTAAGAAACCACCCCCTTAAATGAAATGAGCTGCCCTTCAGTAGCAACACACTGTGCTGCCCAACCTAAACAGCTGTACATTACACCACTGAGTCACAAGCAACTGGTTTGTGTCTCCGTCAGTGTCTCTGCAGCCAGATTTTCTCTTCCTGCTTGAAACAATTCTGGATGACATGTTGTGCTGTGGTGAAGAATGTGCCCCGACCGGTCAAGCTACATGCAAAGCATACCTACTATGGGCTGAACACATGCACACACAAGCTTAACCTAAGTGCCTGATTTTTCTTTTGAGACAAGCTGAACCAAATTAGACACAGCCTACAAAATCCAAAAAGCTTTAAAAAACGGAGCAGGCCTCGCTGACATTGCAGTATTCCTGCGACTCTCAGCTCTGTACTGTCACAGTGATTTCCCACCTCATTCAGACAACATCTAAATGATGTAAAAGGCTATTTGCCAAGAATGACCTGCTTAGAAACTGCAATAATAAAGAAAGAAATATGAGCATATAAACCGTGACACACTCTATGAACATGACTAATGCTTCTGTGTTCCTGAGGCGGTGCCAAAAAAGACTCAACATACCGACTTCTATTGATTTGCTTTCCAGTGTCATCATAAAAAATCTCCAAGCAACCACAGCCGGTGACATTATGTACTGTAGACCTCACTGTATGCAAATCATGGCAAAAATATAATGACATTAAAAAGTATTGTCATTGTCTCACTTTGTTACGGCGAGATCCCACTCGTCTCTACCTACTTTGTATAGAATTATTTTGAAGAGCCTGAAGTTTGACAGAGTCTGGGAACACAATACACAAGAAAAGATGTTTCCCATCATTCTAAATTTAAAGGTTCAGGTGAATAGATATTTGCCCACTCCCATGTTGATAAGAGTATTAAATACTTAACAAATCTCCCTTTAAGATACATTTTGAACAGATAAGAAATGTGCAATTAAGTTGCGATTAAATATTTTAATCGATTGACAGCCCTAGTTTTTACGTTACGTATTTTAGATACTTTCCACTGGAGAAATAGTCCCTATGGATTCTATTGGTATTTGGGTGGAAGCATAGATATTGCAAAGTAAAGCTAAGTGGGTTTTGTTGTCGTTTGGCTAAACAAGCCCTTTAATCAGACAGGCTTAACTATGCTTCTAAATGCTGAGTGTAAGTTCTCCTCTGTGTTTATTGTCTCTCCTTTTCATCTGTTTATCTGTTCTCTTTCTCTCACTGTTCGTTCTTCTCAGAGTGCTGATGTCAGCAGTCTCGTCCCCAATGTTAAAGGCCCTCTTTTTCTCACGCTGTGGGCCTGACTGCCCCTCCAGCCTGAAGACCAGATTGTTCCTGAACGGGAACAAACAGCCCTTCTCTCACTGTCTCTCTCTCTCTCTTTCTTCCTCTATCCCTCTCTTACTCAGTAGAAAGCAGAACGGGTGGGTCGGTACTGGAATGCATCATCTCACCCCTGCCCAGTCCACCCAACCGGAGGTTACTGAGGCCTGACCACCAACCACTGGGCTAATTGTTGAGATCCTTTGGCCTCAGACACACTCATAGCAAGGAGGTGCAGAGCTTGTTATTCTGCTGCTGGTCGGATGCTCATATGTCCATTTTATCCGCTGTGAGTTTCTGTACTAAACCAGAAAAGTTGGTTGCTATTAAAATACAGGCTGAAAAACAGATCATGAATTATTATATGTATAATCTAAAAGAAAACATTGGTATCTGAGCACAGCTTGGAGGTGAGTACAAGTTGACAGTCTGAAGCCACAGACACACACAGGAAGCCTGTGGTAGAAATGCTGCAGGAAGGGATGTTTGCACATTTTACTTTTTCAGCACAAACTAACACAGTCTGACAGTCTAGCTTTGACTGATGGAGGACATTCACCTTCCACACTCAGGAATTCCAGCTATGGCCGACACAACCACGACTATAGCTCTGTTCTGGGGCTGTGGCATAGCATGTGTATGTGTGTGTGTTTGTGTACGTGTGTGTGTATGTATGTATAGGCAGAGACGGGTCATAACTAGACGGTTTGTCAGGTTTGAAGTGTGTGATGTTTGTGTTGTACTCAAGAATTTGAAGTGTTCCTCGAGTTTGTCAGTGTTGGTCATGTTTTCCTGGTGTGAAAGTTATAATACAAAAGATTTTCCTGAAATGAAATCCCATTTTTGTTGCTATTATGTTCAGCGTTTTTTTCTACAAGTAGTAGACTTCCGGAGTGAACAAACCGAACACACTACTGCCGCTACTTCACAATCAAAGCACTCAACTTGTGAAATATGGGGTGGCTTTAGTCTTGAAGCAGTCACAGGAAACTATTCAGGACTGTTCATCAGAAATACATCTATAAAACAAGATCATTTTTGCCATTTTTTTGTCAGTGGTAGGACTGCACAATTAGTCGCAATTTTATCCAAATCGCAATATGGCTGCATATTTCAAATCGGGAGACGCAATATTTTTTAAAAGGCAAAATGTGTGTCAAAATACCTTTTTAAATTAAATATTATGGTTCTACTGAGATGTCCTGGCCTACACATCATGTTCTACAGACTTAAAACATCTTTGGTACAGATCCCTGCACATTTTTCAATGAAAATGAGCATAACAATGTAAAATGATCGTTCCCTCTATTATCGCAAAATCAGTCAAAATAATCCCAATTACATATTTCTTCGAAATCGTCCAGCCCTAGTCGGTGGCTCATTTTTCATTTTTGCAAGGGAGTAATAGAAGAAAAAGCCGCAGCCACAAAGAGCTGTTAGACGCAGGTCTCCACTTCTCAGCAGGGTGACTAACTTTACGGTGCCCTGCTGTTGTGCTAAAGACTACTCACGCTGTGCACGGCATGGAATCAGATTATAGCTATTATTGACGGACTTCTTTATTAAAACAACGTGAGCTTGTTTGGCAGAAGTGTAAACAGATATGGCTCTTCCTGTAATTTCTGACAAAGTATCTGCTCAAAGAGTGTTTGCTGTCGTACAAAACCGCACTTGCTGTTAACACATGAACCACAGGTGTGCCAGGGCTGAAATCTTACATCTTTCAACTTTAACAATGTACTTAACAACTCAGGCTGGTCTCATACACTGTTCATAGCTATACCTATGGAAAGTAACACACTGTAATTCATGTATATCACACGAAGTAAATTTGTGTGTAATTCACGCAATCGTGAACCAGGAAACATAAATAGCGGCTAACGCAGCATAAGGAGGTCGGGGTGGATGTATGGGTGAAAAAACACCGGACTTTCACCCAGGAAACTGGTGTTCATTTCCTGTGTGAAACCATAAGTCAGCGTTGATCTATTTGTCATGTAACTTACATACTTAAGTAACGCCACTGCTAGTGTTATTCTAAGCCAAACCACAATATTGTCCTAAACCTAACTAAGTAGTTTTATTGTCTAAACCTAATCAAGTTGTTTCCTGTGAAGACAGAAGTCTATTTTGAAAAGACTGTATGTATGCAACGAACGGAAATGGACACGTGTTGCTGAAACATTCACAGGAAAACGAACGAAAAGGGAGGAATAACTTTTTCCATGCATGAGAATATGTTGAACAATTACTAATGTTGTAATAACTGAAGAAGGGAGAATACTGTAATAAAAGATCTGTTCAATCCAAACTCTAAATCTTACATTTTTAATCCACTACACACAACTATCTTTAGCCTTAACACTGCCTTGTAATTCCTCAGATATTCAAGGTCGTGCCCCAGCATGAGGTCACTATTATTTTTCTTGGCCAGATAGACTGGGAGATTACAGAGGGAGTTGAACACTTGACCCAGTGAGCGAGTGCAGCGAGGGAGCATAACTCGAGAGCAGAAAACACTGAACTGAAATCAATCTTCATTCTTGTTGTAACATCAGGGTGAGGATTGGGTCATTTCTGATGTATTACGTCACCCTGGGGGGGGTCTCCTGTCATCCCCATTTAGGCAATCCGCGTTTCTTATCTTTATTATTCAACAGAGCTTTCATATGTAGGAGAAATATACTCTGGATGAGATACTGTTGCACTAAAAATAACAAGGCAGTCACAGACTGAAATGAAACATCCCATGAGCCTGCCAACATGGTTAAAAGATCTGTTTTTCTACTTCCCCGCTGATTTCAGGTTTGTGTGTGTTGTGGCTCTGTTTGGAAAGGTTGCAAAGAAAACTCGGTGGACGGACACAGAAACTCCTCGACACAGTGGAAAGGATATATCTAGTGAGGAGGGTATCAGTGTGGACAGCAGATAAGGTCCCTTTGGTACATTATGCACCAGTCTAATACACCAGCAGCCTTGACCTCAGTGTTCCCACGCAGCAGCATACTTCTAAACTAAGTTTAAGTGCTAAAATGTGCAAACACGGTGATCAGTGTGGGCGTTTCATATTCTTTTTCGGTAAAGGAAAGGTGAAACGGAAAAGAGAGAAGGGTTGAGAAGTATGTGGTTTACACTTACAGCTAATTGTCTTAAACCAGATTCCTGTGTTACCTACCCACAGTTTGTTGTCATGGTAAAATGCATCAAGCAGCTTGACGATGTAGCGGTGGTCACATTTAGCCAGGATGTCGATCTCAACGATGTAGTCCTCCAGCTCCTCCTCACATTTTGTCTCGATCACTTTGGCCGCAGCCAGAATTCCCGTTTCCTTGTTCCTGGCCTAAAGAGACACAGAAACACAACATTCAATTCAACATGCACGAGTAACGACAGGCCTGTTTGATTGATTCTTATTTACTCTGCAAAAGTAAATAAAGGATGTTTTTTTTCAGTGTGATAATTCTATGAATTCAAGAGTTTCATGTCACCAGAGAGGGCGTTTTCTATCACTAAAACTTCCACGGTGAATATGAATGGCGGGGGAGATACAGGGTGTGGCTGTGTGATAGAACGGGGGTGTGAAGAAAATGGATCACGCTGTTAGTTAACTATTCTGCAAGTACAAAAAGTAAAAAGTAAAGTAAAAAGTGGAAAATATCAAAATCAAAACTATCCTATCACTCTGCCAGCCGCCAAAAGGGAACCCGAAACATCAAGAAACGCAGGAGTGCAATTAAAATGTTGACTAACTAACATTTAGAGACAAAACAGGAAAGGAAACACCACACCCTCCCTGAGCAACTGGGGGAAAAAAAGAAGAACCACAAAAGCGTCAAGTGTCAGTGTGGCTAAACTAAGACACACACACACACAGACATTGGATTCCTAGCAAAACTGAGTAATAAAGGGAAGCAAACGTAAACATGAGGAGATTGTTCAGTGCCTTTCTGGAAAGCACCAAAACACCCAAACCATCGGGTGAATCAGGGTGAAGCACAAGGCGCCAAACATGATGTTCATCCTTGTGTAAGAGACAAAAGCTGACTGATGGGACTTTGTGGGTAAACAAGACATAAATGTGAGCCTACAGACAAAACCACACCTTAAGTGTGGTGATTGCAAAAGCACGACCGGAGACGAGACTTGCAGACAACTTAAAATAGAGTTGAAAACAGAGGTGGTGATCCATGCTGCACCATTGTTGGGAACCTCCAAAACTGTTGCATCATATAAACTGACTAAAGACAAGTCCACCAAAGTATCTATACTGTAAATGTTTCATAGACAATTACAAAGTTGCATCTCTCTAGAAAGTAGGGCAGTGTATTGGCAAGAATCTGGCGATACTGTACGCATCATGATACAGGGGTTACGATTCAATATGTAAAGGATAATGTACAGCGAGCCGGTCATTGTTGTGAAAGAAACCCAGACAGGGCGATGCTGCACGCGAAGCGGAGGGGTCTCACATCGCGCTGAAGGGGTTTCTTTCACAACAATGACCCGCTAGCTGTACATTATCCCGCTTATTACACAACTAAATCAATAATTTTACACGAAAACGGTCCGCCAGAGTCCGACATCGGAACTGCGCCCATAGCAATGGCGTGTTATAAAGAATAAACAGACCGTAGAACGCCGTGATTGACCAATCAGAATCGAGTATTCAACACAGCCGTGCAATAAATTGCGTTATATTGCGATACTGTGAGCAAGGTGATATATTGCGTATATTAGTATAAAGAACACACTCCCATATGTATCAAATCTGAGTAATAAGTTTAATTTTTTTATGCAATCGGAACAGTGGGATCATTTGCATTTATCCCAGTCTCTGTCACATCCTACATCATAGCACTACTTTGAAAGGTCACATATATTTGCAAATGAAATAAAGTATTGACCGAGTTCATATTTGCATGTAATTAAAAATAGATAGTGTTTTTGAGAATTGTGATACTCAATATTTTCTTTCACCCCCTAATAGAAAGAGAAGCTAGAAGCACCTGATGCAACAGGTTGTTAAGTGATCAAGAGGAACAATAATGAGTGTGTGAAAGTTGGTGCGTGAATGAGAAAATATGTCTCGACAGTGATATGTCACGGTGACAAATGGAGGAGTGCATGTGCACGTGTCCAGCCAGTGACCTGCAGAAACATGACAGACTAAACAGCTCGACGGGGGTCTGATGTCTCCACGCTTTAACAGGGGCTGTGGGAAAACATCTGAACAAACAGAACAGGCTCGCTGCCTGCAACACACGCTCTTTAACTCATCCCGGTTCGCCGTGACTATGTGTGTATGTGTGTGTGTGTGTGTGTGTGTGTGTGTGTGTGTGTGTGTGTGTGTTTGTCAAACAGAGCTCCAGAGAAGCCGAGCCGCCTCCGCACCTGGGTAACCCACAGTGTGAGTCAACAGGACGTCTCCTACTGCCATCAAACCATCAGTCAGTCGGTTAACAAGCCTCGACAGTAAACGCGGAGACACCAGAAACTTTCACTCCTCTGTTAACATCTCAGCTCTCTGCTATTCGCCCCCCTCCTGCTCCAACACCGTCAGCCTCGACAAACTCACTGCCTGGGGTCTGATTTCCAGTAGAAATGGCTACAAACCCATTGGTACTGTACAGCATTATAAACCTACTGTATGTTTGTTGGAGTTCTGCCATCTCGGACAAAGAAAAAGCTCTATATAAGACACTTAATATATAACACTGCCATAATCACAGTTTCATACATACACACAATGTAGACCGCAACGGTTATTGTAACGAGTAGGGTTGTAACGATATATCAATGTGGATCGATGTATTGATTCAATGATCAGCGATCCAATGCAAACACATCAATATATATATATATATATATATATATACATACATACATACACACACACACTCACTATATAGTCATCTTTAAGATATGCCTTTATTTTGAAATTCCCATGCACCATGCAGACTTTATGATATCAGCAAATATCGTATCGGTGTCCAAAGAATCAATATAATATCGTACTGTGAGGAATTTCATCACGATTTACACCCCTACTAACAAGACTAGCTATCTATAGTAAAGCCGCCGTATTATCTGTCCCAGAACTGTAACTACTGTCTGTGCATCTCTCCACGAAACAAATGCCGCCCTCGTAATTTCCTCCTCTTGTGTGTCTCATTATGTGTCAGATTTACTGACCAATAAAATGATGGCTGACTTACTGTACATCTGAACAAGTAGGAGTATTGTAATGTCGTATCTGGGGGTTTACATCACCATTATTTCCAGTGGAACACTGGCTTCACAGAAAACACAGAGATATGAATGTCTGCCACCACATCGAAATGTTGTGAACAAGTGAGAGTTGTTTCAACACCAGTACCAGAAATGCCTCAGATGCAGACTAAAATGCCGGATCAAGAATCGGCGAGTACACGAGTCTATACACCGATCGGCTATCACGTCATCATATCATCTTTCAGCTCAATTACACTACACAGGTACAACAACACATGTCACTCGCTAGCCGATCAGTATATCCTGCCCGATCGGTACTGCACATGTGCAGCTCTCAAAAGAGATGAGACAGAAACAAGATGGCTCACTCGTTAGCTACTTCCATCATGGATTTCAGATGCAGCGATCACTTTTCTGGAGCTGATGATGGAAGTAGCTAACAATTTCTCTTCTCTGTCATCTCTGAAACTCAGAATTGCACATGTGCAGTACCGATAGGGCAGGTGCTTGTGGAGAATGTAACATTAGCCAGAGCTAACAATATTTGACACTGGAAAATCCCACCAGTAAAACAGTGACGTGTTTTTAACACACTGGTATCATATCGGTACTCGGTATCGGCCCAAGTTTAGATATCGGTATCGGGAAGGAAAAATGGTATCAGAACATCTCTAACAGATGTTATCAACTTTTTGTCATGCTCAGCAATACCTGTGTGAACAAATATAAACAGTCTTAACTTTTTCAACAACCAATCCCCCTGACCCGGCTTCACAAGGGCATTCACACACAAACACACACACCTTTACATCTCAGTGGGAACAAAGCTGAGGAATGTGACTCTGGCCTTCAGATGGTTGGGGGAGTGGACAAAGAGGGTAGACCGAGAGAACAGCCTCGTGCCTCATTTATATGGTGCCTTTTTTTGCGGGGCGCGGGGGAACGTATTGCGTCAAGGGTCCTCAAGTATAGTATGCAAACATGCGTGTTTGTTTACGTGTGCACCGTACCGAGTGTATACACCGCACAAGGAGGAAATTACACTGGAACGCCTCATTGTGTCTCACATGGGACCTTCTGACTTCCTTCAAGCTAGTCTGACATCAATGCACAAGTGTGTGTATATGTTTGAGCGTGCTTCGGTATGTACACAAGAGAGAAGTAATTGCAGGAGGAGGCATCGTCTGCTTTAATCGGAACAACGGTGAAAAGTCCAGCAGCAGCAGCCACTCCCATCAAATACAAGTTCCTGTCCAACTGACTGAGGGGTCAGATTAGTGACATTTAAGGTTCATTTCTTCAATGCTTTCTGCCATTGTTGTTGAGGTTTGTTCAGTGCCAACCGTACTTCTCATCCGGACATAGTAGCCCCACCTTTCGAACCCCGTCTCCCACAAAATTACGTTTGATGGAAACGTATTTTCTCCCAGATTACGGTCACAGTTTTACTCACACGGCACACGAACACCAGTCTCCTGGGGGAAAGTCCGGTGTTTTTTGGACCCATCCACCTCCCCTCTCCCCCCCGGCCCAACTGTAGTGGACTTTCTCACTTGTTATACCTGTTATTATTCAATAACGTAACATATTTCATTCACGTTCGCTCCATATACCACGTCACCTGCTCTGTGTGTCTCTCGTTGTACTGCGTCACTCGCTGCGGCCGTCCGCAGACTTACAAAGGTATTTTCGATACGTTAAAGACGAATGTAATCCACGACAAAATACATTTCATTCCAAACATAATTGAGAATGCAATTTAGTTGTGTGGGAACATAATTTTTAGGAGACAGAGCTGCAACTTTCAGGTGATTATTGCATTCTTATCCAACTCTGAAACCAGGAATTGATGATGCATCTTTACACCATCTTTCAGGGATTATAATAGTAAAACTAAATGTTTTTTTTAAAGTTAATATGATATCTCATACAACAAGAATCAGATTTTTGAGGGCTAATGTGTTTTTTTGTGCTTTTAACATACTAGGATGCTGTAATTTGAAGCAAATTCTCCATATTTTTACAACTACGACTGCCACACGACCTGTCTGAGGAAAGCTGAAAATATGCTTCTGCAAAGATACACTTAAACGTCATTGCAAACCTACGCATAGAGGGGTGTTATGGGTAACCGTAGAGGAGCCGACGTGCACAGTCGCACCTTCAAAATGTCGACGCCACGTCGATTGGTTGATTCATCTCCGGTGGGGAGTTCAAAATGGGAACGAAAAAGAAAAAGTCAATGTCACACAAGTACATACAAGTACAAAAGATTCCAGTTTGAGAGGGATTACAGGAGTTGTTACCAGTTGGCCCAGGGGGCACCTACATCATTCTCAATTTGTCTGACAAAATGAAGTGACAAGAAAACAAAAGAAAACAGCCCACAGAGATGGCAGATGTCAGCGAGTTATACAGAAAAACACTCTAAATAATTACATAATAACCATTCACAGCCACAGAAGTGAATACAGTTAACTACATACTGTAGCTGCTGTAGCCATCCCAAGAGAAAACAACGCTTCACTGACTCTCCACTCTGTCCAACTCTCCTCCAGAGGACAACAACAGTCTTTGGCTCTGTTTGGGGGTCTGGTTTCCATGGAGATCAGAAGGACTCGTTTCTCGCTCTCACTCGCTCTCTTCCTGGCCGTTTTCCCGTTCATTAGTGACTTGGATTTCATGCAGGTTAAGTGCAAAAGGATTACCTAGAGGACCGAACCTGGCAGAAAAACAGACACCCTCGCGCCCTTCAACAAATTGCCTAAAAAAGACCAAAATGTTAAAATGCCATTGTACATCAAGTCCTTTTTTTTAATGTGGCTGACTGTAGCAAATGACTCTATATGATTTCTTATTAGACCACATGCAAGCAAAAGAGTAAAAAGATTAAAAGACTTATAGAGACAATTACAGCAAAATGACTGTAAAAACAGAAAAGTACAAGTACATATCAACCGACTTCCACCTAAATGCAGTATTCTGTCTTTCAGAGGTTGTAGCAGGCTCAGTCTTAACGCTAGTGGAGATACTGGTATCATATGAAACTAGAAAACCTAAGGAATCGTTGGTACCGTCGGAAGAAGGAAAGTTATGGAAAAACCGATATGGCCATTTTCAAATGACTTCAGATGTTGACAAACTGCATAATTTGCAGTTGAAAAGGGTAATAACTTGCAATATATCTTATCGCAATACTCAGCATATCGCAAAATGTTTAAAATAGCAATAAGATTGTATCTTGATATTGTATCATGGGGCCTCTGGTGATTCCCACACCTTGAGATTTATACCCAACACCTTCATTTTTCTGCTTTTTTTTCTATTTTCATGATGCTTTTCTCTCAACCATCCATCCGTTTGCATTTTTTTGCCATATACCCGTGTATAATCTCGCTTTTTTCCATCTTGTTTTTCCTATTTTCAATCCTCTTACTGCAACATATGTCCTTCTCACCTCTCTCCCCTCATACCTCATCATTCATTGTCTGCCACACTGCACATCTTTTGTCTCCCTCCCCAAATGTGTCTGTCATCCCTGCCTGTATGTCTCCCCTCGTCTGTCATGTATATTATTTATCCATCTGTTTTCAGTAACAGTCTGTCTGAAGGCCACAATCCATGACCGGGAAACACAGCGCAAGCTGCTGCTCAAGAAGAGCTTTAGAGAAAGCAGATGTCACTGACCCATGTGTTCGCATACAAACATACTGTACATGCTGGCAGACTAAGCAAACACACACACATAAAAGCACACACTCCCAGCATTGTGTGTCATTTGGTATTCAGACACACAGTCTTTTAAAAAATGGATCAAGCTGGGAATAACAATGTTTAATATGGTGTTGACTGAGACATTAATCATTACTGTGGGTGTGTTGGCTTAAAAATACAGCGCTGGATCAAACTCAAAATGGAACAGAAGTTTTAAGCCTGTAAATAACCTGAAATGAAACTTAACATTATTTTTTTTTATTTATTTTTTTTTTTTACTTTTATAACAAATAAGGAGTATTTGCCCCATTTCGACTGTAGGCTGAAAAGAATGAGGAATAGTTAATGGACCAGACGACCTCTTGTAACCGATAACACAGTTCTTCCCCTGGGGTCAGTCACCTCCAGGTTGATGAACATACCACATGCTGACGTGTAATTTCGGCTTGCATACGCTGTTATAGTTTCTACAAACGCACATGCACACAAGTCCCATCAGGGGAATGTGTGTGTTAGACCTTTGCCCCGTCATAAACCTGTAACCCTGCCCCTCCTCTGTAGGCTCTCCCCATGTGTCTGCCAACAGGAATGTGGTTCTCTCTGCTCCTACACAGTGACGGCAGCTATTAAAACCTCACTTATGACAGGAGACGCCCGTGGAAGTGATGATCTCTCAATCAGAGGAACAAGGTGCACAAGTGATGCATGTTAACAGCTACAACTGATTTGTTTTACAACAAAAGTTGGACAAGTATCTAAAAAGTGTTTTTTTGAAAGGGGGTCTATAACAACTGTGTCAGAGAAGTGGCATACTGTGAACACTTGAGCAAGAGACAATACAAAAAAAAAAAAAAAAATCCTTGACATAATTTCCACTGTGGGGGGGGGGACGACATGCCTCACTGACTTTTACAGTTTCAGTTTGAGTCATTCACTTAAAGACCACTTCTCGGTGGAGGTTGTTGTGGCTGTACGCAGCTTGTGAGGGACTCCAGCAGACACTACTCAGGGCTGAAAAAATTCCCCCCCAACTCCTCTGCATTATTAGGTAAAAATAAATAATTTAACAGTTTTTATTTTATAGATATTATCCTAAAAATACGGTAGGATTGTGTATACATTAATTAAAAAATATATATTTATGTAACAATAAATAGACATATAACATTTATATATTACTTATATCACCCTGAAATCAGCACTTGTTAACTAGAAAAAACAGCATGGCCCATTTACTTCTTTGTGTTCATGCCTCAAATTGTTTTACAAGACATGCCACTGTGTTTTGATTGTTTCTAAAATATAAATGTTACAGTGTAAAGTATATCAAGAAAAGGTGCTATACCAGTGTCAAAAGTCCAAAAACAAGTTTCATATGTTAACATCCACACTGATGGCAGCAAAGCAGGTGTTCATGCAAGTGGCTACACATGGATGTCACAATATTTTTATAGCAACATGGGGTTTTCTCCAGTGTGACTACCTTTTTTTTTCTTTTTTTTTTTTTTTTTTTTAAAGGAAAAGCAACCAGAATACCATGTTAGGGCTGTTGTGAGAAGAGGTACCCTAAAGTAGATTTAAACTTGTTTTGACTGATCAGTGGTCTGTTTTTGAGGGTTAGGGTTGTATTTGCTAACAAACTAAAGAGTTCAGTTGTTTTAAAGAGGACCTATTGTGCTTATTTTCAGGTTCATACTTGTTTTTAGGATTTCTTCGAGAACATGTTTACATGCTTTAATGCTCGAAAAACACTTTATTTTTCTCACACCGGCTGTGCTACAGCACCTCTTTTCCCCCTCTGTCTGAAACGCTCTGTTTGAGCTCAGGCCCCGCCCCCTCTCGAAAACCCCAGTCTTCTCTGATTGGTCAGCTGGCCCACTGTTGTGATTGGTTAACCGAACCAAACTCTTCTGACTCCGCTCCAGCTCCGCTATTACTAGCTTTGTTTGAGGGTGTGCCAAACTAGCTGCTAGGCAGGTTTTATGCAAATGTGTTACTTGGTGACATCACCACGTTACGGAAGAAAATGCATGACTTCATTCAAGGTGTTTCAGACAGTTCAGGAGCAGTGTTTCTGTGGGAGAAAGTAAGTCCCCTTGGCCTGGACTTTGTAACTATGCAAGCATTTTACATGCACACAAAAAAAAATATAGAACGCACTAAGGAAAGCGAAAAAGCACAAAAGCGTAATAGGTCCCCTTTAAGTGAGAATGATCTTTGTTTACTCAAAACCTACTGCGCAGGAAAGTGACTAAAACACTTCTGACTAAGAGACAAAGACAACGTAATGCATGAGTGTGTGGCTTCTAGCAAATCACGCAACAAGATTCTTCCTCTCTTGCACAACCGCCTGACTGCAAGAAAGCATGAATGTATGCATTCACTGGGCGAGAAGCACATAACCGACACCCCAAGAGAGAGAGCAATGAGTCCTTTCAGGATGTGAAAGTGTTGATCAACACTGCAAAAAAGAAACCTTGAAGTGAAGGTACAGAGTGGAAGTACAAAGCAGGTCAGTGAGGCAGGAAATCATGATAATGCTTCAAAGAGCCTTCAAAGAAAAATAACCCACGCTTACACTGTTTTCTTCAAATCACTCATACTCGTGCACGGCCTTCCAACACATTTCAAAAGCATGGATCTCATGACGGATGGGACCCACTTCCTTACAGAACATACAAGGAACAACAGACTGGAGGGTTAGAGCTACCCAAAACAAAGCTTAGACAGGTTTTGCAGGATGCCAGCTTGTTTTGTGTAACTCTATCTAGAACTGATCTGAAAAAGCTTCAAATGGATGGCATGCAATAGGCTTCAATGTTAAATTCAAACGGAGGGGAAATCAAAGAAATTAAAGTGAAACGAAAAACGTTAAGACAAAAAACGTTACATAATATCCAACCAAGTCTCTAAGAGTAAGTAGAGGTATATGGCTACTGTAAGTGGGTTATTCTGCTTCTTGCATTCATTCTAACATTTCCTGATGGACTGGCTCGACGAGACAAATAAATCTCCAGGTTGTCAGAGGCCCATAACTACCAGCATATATGGATATAAGGATGTAGGAACACAGAGGAGGCTTTCTCTAAAGTGGCAGTAACAAAGTCATCGCGAGGACTCCCAGCATGCTGAGCCCACGCCCACTCAACAGGGCTCTTATCAGTCGCTGTGGGCCCAGCTGGTCCCTGAGATTAGACCCAGAGTCTGACGACGAGGGTCTCGCTGTAGGCACTCCAACGTACGTCTTCGTGGCACTGCCATGTTCTAAATTAAGACAGACTGTGGCATTTCACATCAAGCTTGTGGCTTTCCCTTGCAAAGAGGATGTTGCAACCTGTGCCTCCTCCCCCCTCGCTGATGACACCCAGTGTGTTTCTCTTTCACTTGTGTGAAGAGGATAATCATGTTTTGAAGGGATTCTTCCATAAGCCTTTCACTTGTTCCACCATCTGTCAATGCAAGTCACACCAGCACAAACACTTATCCTTTTTTTGTGCCATAAAGCAATCCAGGTTTCCTGCAACATCTGGCCTGGTGGTAAATATCTTCAGAGAGGTCCAAGAAACCAGACGTGTTCTGAAATTACTTCTTATTCAAACACCTAATATGTATGAATAAATATTGTGGATTGCCTTTTTTTGAAGCCTTGAGTTCGGCATTTTGGCCGTCACGTCACCATCTTGTTTTTTTTGCAGCCAGAAGTGACATGAGAGGGTGGACAACCAAACTCTGAATAAGACATTTTCAGGTGACTAAAAATGTTATAATTAACTTGCATGAGCTAAAAACACACTGAGAAAGGCTTAAAGTTGCAAGACGAAAATGCGGACAACTCCCAACAATGGACAATGTCGTCACAAGGTAGCCACATCCTAAAGCATAAAGTGCTTTTTGGTCTATTTGACTCTAAATGGGACCATAATTTACTAAATCAACATCATGCTGTATTGAAGAAGACTTGAAACTAGCGATTGAGACCATAAACTCATGTTTTCAATGTTTACCAAGGTAATAAATCAGGTCAGAATTAGAGTCATTTTCGCATAGACTTCTATACAATCAGACTTTTTGCAACCAGAGGAGTCGCCCCCTGCTGGCAAGTTTAAGGCACTTCAGCATTGGTTTCACTTTTCAGACCCTGGAGGTAGCCCACTGACGAAAAGTGACAACAGAAAACGCTATTAAAAGTGAAACATATTGTGCCCTAAACCCACTGCTGCACAGTGTCTTGGCTATCTAACCTATCGTCTTTTCCTTTTACAACCCTGTATTAAAAGTGTGTTTTCACTTCAAGGATCATGGATGGATCATGGATGGATGGATGGATGAATGGATAGATGGATGGATTGCTGGACAACACCATGCCACTCACAGTTCACACTTTTTGACTCCAAACAAAAGTGTTTTCCCATCTTTGAGATTGTGCACACAAGCCACGTTGTTGTTCAAGAAACAACTGAAATGCTATTTAAACACATCTTGATCAAGAGTAATGCAATACTTCTAGACAAACATGTCCTTTACCGCAGTTTAAGTTCACTGTCCTTCACAATCACAAATCACACATGAGAGTGAGTTTATAGGAAAAGAGATGAGCAACATCACAAACCAACAGAGATAAGAGTGGATCTAATCCCACAATGGCAATTTGACAGAGCGCCAATTTACAACCTGCTTGTGTCTATGGAAACATTTTACCAGGGGCAGCAGCAGCAGCAGCAGGGCAATGTGCTCAGCGGCACGTGGCCCATTAATTAGTGAGAGGAACCATACAACTCCTCTGTTTCATGGTTCAGTGGCAGCCGCACACACCGTCATACACTCTTTCCAACAAGTGCAAGCATGCAGAGTAGACAGATGCATAGAAAACATCCTATGACACACTGGGAGGACAGGAACTGAGACATTCTCTTGTTATGACTTTAACTATGAGAGAGACGCATGATGACAGTGAAGATCCTGCACAAAGACAAAGTTTGCACAACATGGTGCAATATTTCAAGCAGTATGTCAAGGTCTTACACCATAAATCTAGAAGTAGCACCAACTGCACTTCAAAAAAACACTGATTATGCCATCTATCTGTTACATGTTCACATAAAGCCAAACTCCAACAGCCTTTAGTAAAGTTAAAACGTTGCTAGACCATTTCTTAGTCCATGACAAGAGCGCTAAATATTCTCATTGAACCAGGTCCAAGAGGGAGTCTACATTTCTGAAATGTAGTTCCTAGGCTGAACAAATCATAGAGGAGTGCCAGCGTGTACAAAAAACTGCAAACAATGCTCTGTTAACACACTGCATCATGTCTTTCTATACTGTACGGCACCACCACCACACTGATGGTGAACAGTGATACTGTAACCTTGTGACAAAGAGAACTTGATAATGTCAACAACAGCTTGTTTGTGTACATGTGGATCCTTCTGTGAGGCTCTTACACCACGACGACCCTACATTTAAAAATGAATACTCTTGGTTTGTTCGGACTCTCCAACCTGCGAGGTAAAATTACAGGGTTTTTTTCCAATGGAGTCTGGTGGCTTTGGCGAGAGCATAGATGGACACAATAGCTTCAGTTCTCTGTCGGAAAGGGCTGTCTGATGGCAAGGTAAACCGATGAAAATATTCTAAATATAGCGTACACTTAAATGGATATTTCTCCAAACTGTCCATCACCATCTACACCAAACTTCAAATTCAAATTCAATCAAAAAGCATGCACGTTAAATCATTTTCAATTGTTTCACTTCCTCATGCAAATAGACTGAGTTTCAGGATGTGAACATTTAATGCGATAAGCCAGCAGTTTCTTAACCTTTTTGGCACGTGAACCTTTAAAAAACAAAACAATGTTCAGCACTTTAACCAAAAGAGCAATCTCACATTCATGTGAATCATTTTTAGACTAGGCAGAGATCAGAAAAAGTAAAGTAAAGAAATACATCCAATTGTGTGAAGCAATTCTGTCTTGTTAATCATTTTGTGACCTCTCATCTGCACTTATCAACAACAGAGAAGTACAGTTACACCTACATGGTACGACGCTGGAAATAAAGCAGAACATATTTGATAACTGAGGGTTATATTGCATTTTATGAGATTCTTCCTTTACAGTGCTCCTCCTGTGACACACACACACACACACACACAGACACACACACACACACACACACGCACACACACACACACACACACACACACTGACACACACCTCTGGTCAACAACATAATCCTGTGAA
>CAKAOH010023184.1:0-25766 GCA_916701665.1 Sebastiscus tertius
TATTGCCTAAACCTAAAGAAGTTGTAGTTTTATTGCCTGAACCTAAAGAAGTTGTAGTTTTATTGCCTAAACCTAAAGAAGTTGAAGTTTTATTGCCTAAACCTAAAGAAGTTGAAGTTTTATTGCCTGAATTTAACTGTGTTTTTTTTCCCGAAACCTAAAGAAGTTATAGTTTTGTTACCAAAACCTAAAGAAGTCTTTTTGTTGTGTTCAAAACATGACATGACTGATAACGCCTATTTAATGGGCTGATAACAATGGAATCGGGTACCCTATGTGTGTTGCGGTTTGCGGGGCTAGGGTTACGGTTCTGGGGGGTTGAACCCTAAGCACAGGCTCTAAATCTGACTTTTGTCTAGGGCACCAAAAGGGTTATAGTCGGCCCTGACCATCTGTGTGCAGGATAGAGGATATATTTCCTGCTCTTGTCATCCAGTGCCATATTGCTGACTCCAGAAACGTCAGTGGTTTTTAATATTCAGCTGTTCTCTCCCAGGTGTGTTCTGCCAAAACTGTCAGGGCCCAACACTTGGACCATTCATCTCCATTTAGCCCCAAACTCTTCTCAATGAACAGAGGAAACAAATGGCCCCATCTTAGACGTTAATGGATTTTAGCGCTGACTGGTTGTAAAACCTCACAGAGTGTTGGCCGAATTATGAGATAAGATAACTATTAAATTGAGAATCCAGTCTTTTACAACTAGGATCGATGGCTTATTTTCTGTATTCGCTTTGTCTCGGGTTTGATGCTCGCCATGACAACTGACTCTTTAGTTGTATTTTATCGAATGGAAGTAGTCTGAACTCGAGTGGCTGATTCAGTCACTCAGCCTGCTCATTATCCCGTCCTCCCGTTCGAGACCAGCATCTATTTTAGGGTGTCCAATACAGCCATCACGAATGCTTTTACCCTGAAAAGCGACTAAAAATAAAGCTTAACTACACAGTAACAATGCAACATTGGACTTTTCTGTCATTTCTCTTTAAAAAAAAATCTATTGCAGGATGTAGTGATGATTATTCTGTTTTTTAAAATCAGATTTCAGCCTTTGCCTTTGAGCCAATTATTCCATCTTCTGCATATTTTACACATGCCTGTTGTCCCAGATTCATGAAAAAGCCTTCTGGCTGCAGGCATGTCAAAGAATTAAGGAGAGAAATTGTAAAAAAGAAAAAAGATAAAGTGCATCTGCAGGGCCAGAAGAGAAAGAAAGAAAGGAGGAGGAGGAAAAAGAGGCTGTTTGTGAAGTTGAATGGCTCTTTGGTTTCGAAGAGAGGACGTCGGCACAATAATCCGGTCACGTTTTCATCTCAGCTTCTGTCATGCCTCAGAGCTTCCTGGCGTCCCACTGAACTCCAACAGTTGTCTGGCCACCAAGACTTTGCACCTCGGCAAGAGCAAGTGTAGAGGACGAGGCACATGCAGGCTTCTTTCCCTCTTTCTCATTTTGCCTCTAATGAAGCCTCTCCAGCAGATTAAAACACTCTCATTACTGCGTTATATTTTCGTACATTCATAATCATTGTAATTCAGAAAGCATGATGTAACATTTTCATGTGCAGACACAACACTTTAGTGGAAGGGCTTATTATAATCAGAGAGGAGGAGGCGAAGAGGAGGAAGTGCCAGCAGGGCTGCACCTCATCTGTTGTTTTTCTGCTCCTCATGCTTTAATGATCAAATGCCCCCTGGTGGTTCAAATACGCCATGTGCATTTTCATCCTCTAGAATATTAAGCAGACACTTCTTTTTGTTGTGACATTCTTGGAACCATCATTGTTTTTCTATTTATCTATTAACAAAACTTTTGTCTTTAGAAAGTTGCCTGAATATTGGAACATCTTTCAAGTACTGTACTTTTTGAGGTGCTTGTACTTTACTTGAGTATTTCTATTTTATTCTAATTTACCCCTAATTACCTCTAATTTAATACAATGCATTGTTAAGCCAATGGTTCACAGTGATTTTGGCTGGTGGCCTCTCACAAAAAAGCAGTGTTTCTTGTCATCCCTACTCGTCATATTTTGATGCAGAAGGTCTATATGTGGTTAGCGTTTTGAAACAGCTGTGGTTTACGTTGTAACACATGGTTGACGTTGTGAAATGGTTAGGTTTAGGCAACAAAACTTGGTTAGGTTAAGAAACAAGATCATGGCTTGGGTTCAAATACGTACATCTGCAACGTATCCTCATACAACGGTTTGTATCTTTCGAAAAGTTACTCCTCATTTTTCATGCGTTTTCCTACGAATGTCCATCAACATGTGTCAATTTCTGCTCGTTACATGCATGCAGTCTTTTCAAAATAAACTTTTGTCTTCACAGGAAACTGGGTTAGGTTTAGGCAACAAAACTCCTTAGTTAGGCTTAGGAAAAGATTGTGATTTGGATTAAAATAACTATAGAAGTGGCATAATTTAAGATCAGAAGTTCGTGACAAAGAAATCAATGTTGACTTGTTGTTTGACACGGTTTACAAACATCGCTCTCCTGGGCCAAAGTCCAGTGTTTTTTGAGCCACCCATCCAACCTGATATCCTCCCTACGTGGCGTTTGTTACTCTTTATACTTCCTGGTTCATGATTACATGGATTACATACAAGTTGATTTTGTGGGTTATATACGAATTACAGTGCATTACTCTTTGTAGATATAGGAACACACGGTGTAGAACAGCCTGACATCTGCTATATAACTTAAGCTACGAAAGTAACGTCACGTGACAAAACGTTATCAGTAAAAATAAATAAACTTTTGGTTTCACATGGGACATGAACGTTGGTCCCTAGTGAAAGTCCTGCGTTTGTTTGCCCCTTCCTTCCTCGCTCTTTATACTACATCAGTTGCTCTGAGAGTCTAATAATGACACGGATGGGTTAACATTGGAGTTAATTGAAAGCCTGGGCTGCGTTTGAAAAGTCAAAAAATTACATCCTAACGTCTTTTTCTAACCACTTCTCCTTGACCTCGATGGAAAACGTCATGAGGTCAAGAAAAGATGAGAAGGAGACTTCAGAAGGAGTTAGGAAAAGACAACAGCGGTGTTCAGAGAATCCGACTGCTCTTTAACTAGACTCCGTCATTATGATGCGACGGTGGCGGATGTTAGTGACGTCAGTCTGCCGTGGTGAAACTACAATGTTCTGAAGATGAACTACAAAAGGCGCTGCTCCCCCTGTGTGTTCTGAAATAGGTCATTCAATGACAGACTGCTTCACCTGCGGTGTGTCAAAGAGAGATACCACAGGTCCTCCTGCTGCTGGAACACTCTATCAACAGATAATAAAGATCATCTGACATAACGAGGACAACCGGTGACAAATATCACTTCATTACCAAGGCTGGAACTGAATTAAAAAAAGGAGTACATGATGAATATTGAGTTAATTGTTGGAGTTATGGAGAAGGTATAGGACCATATACTTCAAACTTCTTTTGGGACATGTAATATTTATTTAAGTTGATTATTTGTTTACTGTTCATTTTATTAGTTATTCTTGTTTTGTTTTTTACTGAGGTATTTGTTACATGTTCCAAATAAATAATTAATTAAAAATAAAGTGAAACGAACTGGTTGTCACTGTCCACTCATATTAAACATGAATCCCAATTAGTGTATGAGCGTATGAAAATAATATGCAAGATAAGCATATCGTTTGTTATTATGAACGAACAAACGATGCGTCGCTTTAAATGCTGCTGCCGCAAGGAATTGTGGGATGTTATTCTCTCCCTTCCTTTGGTAAAGGATGCTCCCATTAATCATCTCACGACACCTCAGATTTATCTTGAGACCCTTTGGAGGGACCCAACCCTTAGGTTGGGAACCACTGGACTAAACTAACAGTATGTAAAGTAGTCCAAACGTAACTTAAAGGTGCAGTGTGTCTGGCAGCATCTAGCGGTGAGGTTGCAGATTGCAATCAACTGAAACTTCTCCTGTGTGCCAGGCATGAAAGAGAACTACAGTGGCCGACACGAAAACCTGAAAACTTAAATGTCCATATCTAGAGCCGGTGTTTGGTTTGTCCTTTCTGGGCTACTGTAGAAACACGGCTCCCTGAAGAGGACCCGCTCCTTATGTAGATATAAACGGCTCATTCTAAGGCATCAAAAACACAACGATTCATATTTTCAGGTGATTATACACTAAATAAAACATACTTATTAATATTAAATTATATTTCAGAACAATAGATCCTCCTAAATGCTACACACTGTTCCTTTAAGTACATTTTCCTGTTAATATTTCTGTTCTTATATTTCAGTAGGATTTTAAATGTAAGACTTTTTCTTGTAATGGAGTATTTTTAAATTGTTTTATTGGTACTTTTACTTAAGGAAAGGGTCTGAGTACTTCTTTTACCACTTTCTTTCTGGTACGAACCATGTCATACTAGTTCATCGCAAAGGAGGATAAATAACGCTGCAAACTTGCGCTTAATTTTGGAGAGGAAAAAACAATAAAAAAAAACATTTTCAAAGGGGTCCCTTGACCTCTGACCTCCAGATGTGTGAATGGGTTCTATGGGTACCCACGAGTCTCCCCTTTACAGACATGCCCACTTTATGATAATCACATGCAGTTTGGGGCAAGTCATAGTCAAGTCAGCACACTGACACACTGACAGCTGTTGTTGCCTGTTGGGCTGTAGTTTGCCATGTTATGATTGGAGCATATTGTTTTATGCTAAATGCAGTACCTGTGAGGGTTTCTGGACAATATCTGTCATTGATTTGTTAATTGATTTCCAATGATATATATATACATTGCATAAAGCAGCATATTTTAATATTTTGGCAAATCTCCCTTTAAGGTAAATTTTAAACAGTTAAATAATGTACGAATAATTTGTGATTAATCGTGATTAACTATGGACAATCATGCAATTAATCATGATCATTGTTAAATATATTAATTGATTGACAGCCCTAGTATAAACGGCTCATTCTAAGGTGACGAAATCACAACGATTCATATTTTCAGGTGATATACACTAAAGAGAACATACTTACTAATATTATGTTCCATTTCTGGCATTAGATCTGCCTAAATGCTACACACTGTTCCTTTAAGTACATTTTCCTGTTAATATTGCTGTACTTTTACTTCAGCAGGATTTTAAATGCAGGACATTTTCTTGTAATAGTTAAGTAAAGGGTCTGAGTACTTCTTCTACCACTTTCTAAATGTCTATTTAGACTAAATGTCTATTTATGTGTATACCATACCACCCCAGATACTCCAAATCCCTGCCAGAGTCATTAGAGTAAACTTTGTTTTTGAATGAATGACACATATTGGAAAATAATGGATACTGGTGGCCTAGTTTTGGGAAAAGAAGCCATTATCATTGTCAAACATGTTTTTATCTTCCCAGCTGCCACAAAGCAACAAAGAGTCCGTTGGGAGAAGCGGTTAGGGGACTGGTCACAGTCTGTATGCCTCAAATCAATACTTCTCCATGAAACACATAAAACCTAGAGTGGGAAATTTCCCTTTGTGAGCCAGTGAGCATATAGGGAACTCTGGATCAACCATGTCAGGCGATATACTCTCTAACACTCCCCGGAGAGGCCATCTCATGCCAGAACAAAAGGAATCAGCCTTTATGTAACCAAGCCTGTAGAATCAGAGACATAAAAGCCGTGAAATCCATCAATCACATGGGGCACTGACACACCCATCGTCACAGAAGCAAACGGGGCTGAGCAGTGAAACCAGAGATGCCTCTAAAGTAGGCCATCAACTATTCATTCTGTTGTGATGCGCCTACACCTATCAGGTGTGATGCAGGCTGTACAGATTTCATCTGGCTTTAGCCTCCGCTTGTCTTTACAGGAATCACTGTTCACCTCAGAGCCATCACACAGATTGCTCGGAGGGAAGACTGCCTCCATGCATATTTCATGACGCTAGTCCACTTTTGGGAAAGCTCATCAGCTGTTTTAGAGATTCTGGTGACAAGCAACCAAGACTTACACTCTACACCGAAAGGGATCGCTGTAGTGTTTAAAGATTAATCAGTGAAGTGACTTATTAAGTGTCCTCCTGTAATGGCTTTACTGACCCGCTGTCTAAGTGACTCGGGCATAAGGAGGACTTTACGAGTTATCTATCCAAACAAGCGTTGTTAAAAGTCTCCACTACATAAGCAAAGAGCGGCGACAAGCCTTTGAGCTGGGATGTCCGTATTGTAATTACAAATAAAGAAGTCAGCCAGAGAGTGGGATGATCAGTCATTTATTAAAGTATATAAAACAGTACAGTTCATGTCATTGATTTCTAACACACTCACACTTTCAATCTCTCTCTTTTTGTAACCTTCCATGCATTTGCTCAACTCTCATACTTAAGTGCTTTATGCATAGTGCCAGGTTTATAACACCACTACTCCATAAATAAACCACATGAAATTGGCAGTAATCACTGACTTACTAATTCAACTAAAGGACAAGACAGCTGCTTTGTCTTCCTCCACCACACACACACACACACACACATCTGGTGTATAGATTCTTAATCACTGTAACTGAGTTAGTTCATATTCAGATTGACAGAAATTCTGTATGCATTAATGGTCCTATATTGATTAAATGCGACTGTAAGGAATAAATCAATCCAACTGTGCATTATTTGTGCCTTCATTCAATATTAAAAGAGTTGATCAAAAGCATTAATTTTCCCATTTGATGTTTGTTTTTGCAATCCAGTACAAGCCCACAAACATATTGAGTGTGAAAATTGACCCTATAGTTGAATCAACAATTTCTTGCAAACTAACAATTATTTTCTGTACTTTCCGACCTGATTAAATGGTACATCAGAAAATAGTGAAAAATGCCTACCACAAATTCCTCGAGCCCAAGAAAACATCTTCAAATTGCTTTTTTTGTCCAACCAACAGTAACGTAACAGTAAAGTCAATCCATCATCAAATGTTTATAGATTTTGCTTGAAAAATGACATTTCTAATCATTTCAGTTCCAGTCTTAAAAGCGCTAAATGCAAGATTGGGAATATTTCTATTGCCTCCACACGGCTCTCAACATGGCAACGGCTGAGCCGGCAGCTCGTAGCAAAAGCGCTAACAGTGAAAAGAAAGACAACACTGCTGACAGAGCAAACAGTTTTTACCTGGGGGAAACCAGAAGGTGGGTGCTACACTTCCGCAATGGCGCTGTCAGCATTATCAGCTGTAACCGCTGTATGAGAGCAGTGCAGAGCAGCACCCGGCGATGTCAACAAAGCATGGAGAAGCTCGGATTACAGCAACTTTGGGGTCTGAGAGGTGAAGCTACCACGGCGTTGTCCGGTCTGGGTGTTGGCCGTGTTTTCGTATGAGAACTTTAACCCTTTCACAGTGTGTTTTCAGCTCATGGAAGTTAATTACAACATTTTGGTCCCCTATAAACATCTTATTCAGCATTCGGTTGTACTTTGCTCCACCCTCTCGTGTCACTTCTGGTTGCAAATAATCAAGATGGTGACGGCCAAAATGCAGAACTCTTCAAAGGCTTCAAAAGGGCTGTCCACAAACCAGCGGGTGACATAACAGTGACTCTGTTGACTTCTTATATGGAGTCTACGATTACAACACACACAGAGGGAGGGCAACTTCATTCTCTGCTCAGGTAGACATTACTTCACTATATCTTTACATAGCAATAGTTGTTTGCTGCTATGTTAATTCTCTGGATAGAGCACATTTAACAAAAATAAAAACATCACAAGCTTCACAAATGGGTTCACAAGCTTCAGTTTGCAGGGCTCCTGTATTGTATTGCATTATATTGTACAGTTGTTGCTGTTATTGTGTCAATCACCTGTGAATGAGCATTGAATGCTCACATGATCTTTGATGTTGCAGTTGTAGCACCGGTTAGACCCGTTAAGTTGTGCATGCACCTGCTTAAAGCATTTCAAATAGTTTTCTATGAGCACTGAGCAATGCAGTGATATTGGCACCTCATTCTTGATGTTGTGGAAATGTGGTCAATATATATCCTATATATGTCCTTTTTTTCTAGCAGAAGGATGTGGTGAATTATTCATCACTTGTTTTGTTTTTGAAATGCTGTAAACAGATCAACAACAGACATGATAAATATTCAAGCTTGAAAACTTAAAGGAATAGTTTGACATTTTGCACTTATTTGCTTTCTTGCAGCAAAATCTGCCAATTTGAAGCTGGAGCGTGGTTAGCTTAGCTTAGCACCATCAGGCACATAACCCCCTTAAAACCACAACTCGTTATTTTTTACACTGTGGTTTTTGTATAGATTAAATGAACAAAATATATAACATTAGTGAGCTTTAGAGGTGCTGGTATGCCAATTTTACTTTTCCTCTTGTGTCTTTATTCTAAGCTGAGCTAACCAGCTGCTAGCTGTTCATATTTAGCGTACAGATATGACAGTGCTATCAATCTTCTGTTCTCTTGGCAAGAAAGCGAATAAACGTAATCCCCAAAATGTCAAACTATTCTTTTAACATATTAACATATAATGAAATGTGCACAAATGGTAAAAAAAAAGAAAAAAAAGGAATATGTTAAATCAAAGATCTGAAGTTGAAATGAAGAGCATTAAGTCTCCACAATCTCTGTAACATTGGGTTTTAATCCTTGTTACACCTGCTGTAGTAGCTGAATATGGTGTTGTCTATCCACCTGCGGAACTTGGACACAGCAGTGTAGACTCCAGGAAACTGGGCATCGGCACATCCTACCCCCCAGGACACCAAGCCATAGACCCGGCCGTCACATACGAGTGGACCCCCAGAGTCCCCCTGAAACAGCAGGAGAGAAGGGGACATCAGGGATGACATGATGTTTAGAGTCATGTTTTACTGAACAGGAAACTTAAATCTAGGGTTGGTAGTGTTCTTCAAAAACATCTTTTGTTATATTTGTTGAAATTCACATCACATCCCGACAGCAATAAATAAATCAAATGCTATGACAAAAAAAAAGAAAAAATCTTCCGGTATTTGTGGCTGACGCAGGACTGTAATAAACCTGTCTGTCTGCCTGCATGCACTCTGCCTGTGCACTTATTGTGCGTCACTGGAGTCTTCCGCAAGCTGCTAGCTTGACAGCTGTGAGTACTAACAATAGCTTTAAAGGGTGTGATATTTTATATTTTCCTTATTATCAAAAAACCTGCAGAAAGACAAAAACCAACACTGAATTGATATTAGGTATCGTCTGTGTAGTCACAAGCAGAAATAGCTTATTCCTTTGTGCCATAGAGCTCCATTTTTGTCCAATTGTTGCCCTCGGTGACAATGTTTCTTCATTTCAATGAACATAAGCACTGTAGTTAATTTAGACTCAACCCCCATACACCATCCTGCTGCCATAAACATTCACTATTGCACCAAATGTGTTTTAATCCACAGCTGAAAATAGTCTCCAACAAATGCACAATTTACTCCTGTTGAGTGCCATTTGCTAAAAACTACAGTGCCCAGGTGTTTTAGGAAATTACTGAGGCTTTTTCAAAAAGGGCACTATATATTTGAGACCAGTAGTGAAAGAAGTATTCAGATCATTAAGTAAAAGTAGCAATACCACAATGCAAAATACAAGTTAAGGTTGTGCATTCAAAATGTTACAAAAGTAAAGGTACATATGTGGCCTAATAGTAGTGAAAAAAGGGCTCTGAGGGATTCAGCTGGACGCCTATAAAGAGTTCATTTTCCGGTGATGAGAGGATTTCTCAGCGCGATGATGACCGAGTCCCCTCTGAGGAACATTTTAGAAATGTAGCGGTCCTTATTCACCGGCTTAGACTTCTTCTTTCCCTTCCCGCTCTTGGGAACTTCCGTCCACATCTCCTTCACGTTCTCCAACACCATGTTGGAGAAATGTCCTTTAAGTATTAAAAGTAAAAGTAGTCATAACGCTTTGTTTTATCCATTTGTCACATTACTGTTCAGCCCAGTCGCACAGAAAGGCATATGAATGACACGATAATGTGCAAGACATTTAGCGTGCAATAAGAACGCTGCTCTTACTTTTGGCATGTCATTTATACGCCATGTCTGTACTGACATCCGCGTAAATATGCTACACTCAGAGCTAGTGACATAGAATAAAAAGTGAGACTGCTTAAAGTGGGTGGGAGGGGAGGTGGATGGGTCCAAAAAACACTGTGTCCAACAAACTCAGGACTTTCAACCAGGAGACCGGTGTTCGAGTCCGGTGTTTTGTTTTGTAAGCTATGTTAGTGACGTGTTTTTTAGTGATGTTTGCGACGTGTATTCCGTACTTATGTTAAGTTGTTTCCATACGTATTTTACTTAGTTTATGTACTTATTTTAAGCCCAACCATGACGTTTTTCCTAAACCCAACTAAGTGGTTTTGTTGCCTAAACCTAACTGCGAATGTTAAGTCAAGTCAAGTCAATTTTATTTGTATAGCCCAAAATCACAAATCACAAATTTGCATCTGCTAGTTGAGGTGGAAATAACTTCAGTGGAGTAAACAGCAATCTCCAAATGGTGACATATCCACACACACACTGAGTAAAACTAGGTCTTACCTGACAGGCATCCTTCCCACCAGTACTGAAACCAGCACAGAGCATGTTTTCTGTGATTCTGCCGTTGAAGGACTCACTGCTGTTGCATTTCACTGTGGAGACGATGGGCAGCTTGACAGTGCGGAGGGTGGAGGGGATCTGGCCTCCATTGGGGCTGGTGTATCCCCATCCTGACACTCTGCACATTCTGCCCTCTGCTATGGAGGCGCCCTGCCGGGGCAGCAGAGCGATGGAAACGTAGCTGTTCAGATAGATCGGGGCCCTCAGCTGGAGACATGGTTGACAGTGTGATCAGTAAACAGACCTAGTGACAGACAGAGTAACACCCTCCGAAAATATACCAGTAGTTTGCACACTGTACCTTTATAAGCATAATGTCATTGTTGGTGGTGGTGCTGTTGTACTCCGGGTGGGGAAACACATGCTGGGGCAGGATCTCTTGCTCTGTGCCCTCATAGATGCTCAGAGAATAGTCTCCTGCTACTATCATCATTTCATCTATCCTGCAGAGATTAAAAAAAAAAAAAGCAAACCATTTTGTAATGCAGAGATAGCATGTTAGATAGTATTTGTAGGTTCTTGTTAATATTTTGTGATCTATCTGTCTGTTGAATCAGGAAGTCGACACACGTCGTCCATCTATATGTATGCAGTCTATGTGATAGATGAGTTGTTGCCATGGTTTGTGGCTCATTGAGTCACTGAAGTCGACAACCCGTCAGTGGAGTTGGACAAAAGAGGTAATGATGTAAGTTCCTTTTAACATTCTTATTGCATGATTCAGATATTATTTGCTACGCACCTTCACCAGCCTGCCTATTCAAATAAAGTGAGTGTCCCCAGGAAACCTCTTTTGTTTGGTGACTCAGTTCTGTGTACTTCTGTGAAGTTTTGTGTAGTTCTGTGACGTCTATCCGGGATATTTTGGCTTCACTTTTGTACAGTGGGAGGAAGTGGAGACGCTTTGTCCATCTGTATATACAGTCTATTCTCACAACATTTCATCTCTCTACTGCCAAGGTATATATATATATATATATATATATATATATATATATATATATATATACATATACACTGTATAGTCCAATAATAGTGACTCAGTACTGTTATTGAACTACTCACTATTGTTAATACAGTATCAGTATTTGAGGACAGACGCTGTTGTTTGTCGACTGAAGTAGGCAACACTGACATTCGGGAACTGTCATTTGATAAAAGGCCAATATCAGTTTGCTGATGCACTGCTGTAACCCTAGAGTCTAGCTTAAACACCAAACATTGCTTCCTTATGAGCCAAACTCTTTATTATCTACCTGAAAGTGTGAGGCCTCGAGGCCGTCGTACTGTATGCTTGCATCAGATTCCCGTACCACAGAGCTCCATTGTTACTGGCATGCTTGTATCACTTTCATATGCTTTCTCTCAGTCTCGATAACTTGCAGAATTGACTATCTGATATGGCTTGAAATTACTGGATGCTCTCACAAAATCCTGTTTATACACACATTTACAGGCAGAGAAGTCAAGTTGAGGTCATCATATTTCAATAGGCCTTTTGTTGCGTACAAGTTCTTTAGAATAAGCTGAATCAGGACACAGAGGTGTACTGTGACCTTACTTTATTATCCTGAGTTTATGTAGCTTTTATAGTCAGTGGAGGTACATCAAAACAAGAAAAATGAGCTCACCCAACGTTACAGTGTGCTGCTGTGATTACCCAGTACTTATTTACCAAGGAGCCCCCGCACAAGTGCTGACGCCGTGTTGACTGTATCGACACGATATACTTGATTGAATGTGGAACCGGAGCGTATCCTCCTACTATACGTTCCTGTCCATGTCCCTGTCCCTGTCCCACAGCTTGACCTGCGACACGCACAGAGGGAAATAAAAAAAGAGCTTAGATTGGATTTAGAGAGAGAAACACACATAACAGTCCATAAGGAGTAAACAGAGTTGTAACGTCATTACTGCAGTTGCAGCATCAGCAAGAACAATAGAGAAAACAACTTCAGTGCACAGAAGCTTCTGGCTTAGCAGATCAATGAAAAACAATCTCATCGCTGAGGTGAACTCATTCACAGCGAGGATGAGTCTAACCATCATTATCTACCTGATGTTAACACGGGAGTGGTACAAATCCTACTGTAAATAGCAGTGTTGGAAAGTACATTTACTAAGTGCTGTACTTAAGTACACATTTGAGGTACTTGTACTTTACTCAAGTATATTTTTTAGGGCTGTCAATCGATTCAAATATTCAATTGTGATTAATCACATGATTGTTCATAGTTAATCGCGATTAATCGCAAATTGATCGTACATATTTTATCTTCAAAATGAACCTTAAAGGGAGATTAGTCAAGTATTTAATACTCTTATCAACATTATTTTGGGGCACTTTGACCTGTGATCTCAGTATTTCTAGAATCCTGACCCTGACATTATCTAAACTGTAAACATTTGAAATGTTCTGTCTAAACCTCAGAGTATACATGACAGCGACTGAGAGCATCAGTGGTGGAACAATACCCTCTCATTACTGTCCTAGATATATTGACCCCAAGCTATGATTAGCAGCAGTGGTGCGTGTGAAGAGCAAAAAGCAGTAACTCTATCTATACAGTATACATGGATGTAGTGGGTGTGTGTGAGATACACATAGAGTACATACAGGTGCATTAGAACGTAATGACCTTGAAACTGAACCTTGAACAATGTGTCTCCTATTGTGTGTAATGTGGGCTGAACTGAATAGAATCAAATGTAATATAACATGTTCTTTTTGCTTACTGTGCACACTGCTTAACTGTGCATTGTAGCAAGTCAGTTCTATGTAATTCACTGCTTACTGCTGGTGTAGTTATAGCTGCATTAATGCAGACAAATCTACTTTTTTTCCATATTCTCACAAGCTATATAATAAAGTCTCAAGCAATGTCTGTTGTGAAATTAAAAGTGCTTCTGTTCAGTCCCAGATCCTATAGATACTTATTGGAGTCTCCTTTCACCTTTTATCTTTGTTATATAATTGCCACGCACAAAAGGAGGTGTTGGCCTCAATTACTTATTGTTATTTTGTTGTTTTGCCTTCATCTGTTGTTCCTGAGGTTTCAAATTCTTGAAGTGAAAAAGCACCCTTTTACTGACCTTTTTATTTCAAAAGCTCTTTATCTCACAAAGACACCTTTGATGCACCAAGTAACAATGTGCATGTTACGGGAATTTTAACCGTTACTGACTAGTTTTGAATGAAACTTTAAAATGTGAGCAAGAAGAATAGCAAATTCTGGATGAATCGGGCGTATTTACAGTGGCTTTTCATCACAGAAGTGTCATTGTAAAGGACTTTACAAAGGCGAGCCTGACTAAATCTTACAAATATCACAAAACAAACCGACGTTGTGTCCATTTCACCACTGAAATATTCTCATCTTTTCATTTCAAGTACAATATATGCCAATTTTGCCCTTCTCCTATTGCTCTGCCAGTGCAATTTATGATTCAAAGCTGTGAGACGCTCAGTCATGCCCGGATGAAAATGGCTCTGAGTCACACTTTTCTGTCAAAAGACCGTCTCAAGGGAGCATCAGGACTGCAAGTGCCACAGCTCAAAGGCAACTTTTAAAACGTTGATGGAAAAGGGATGCTAATAACATATTAAATACATAGTCAGCCCATGTAAACATTCAATTTATGAACCCCAAAACTGTCATGCATGTAACTTTTCAGGATGTTAAACAACATAGTATGTATCCCAACTTTCCTGTCATTGTAACCCAACTTCACTTAAAGCCCTTTCATGCATAAATAAACTGTAAATTTAAGATAAAGAAGCTTGTACTTACAGTTTACAGCCAGGACTTCCAACAGTATACAGAGCACTAAAGATGGCAGGTCCATAGTGAGACAATGGGAAGACCGGTCTAAACAGGGAGCTGGCTTGACTTGTGTGAAACTTTAACAGGAGGGCATTACATTCTCAGGTTTCTTAAATAGTTCCTATTTCCGTTACCATGGCCACCCTCTTGTTCTGGACCGATATATAATTGAAGCTTCCACAGCACCTCTGTCTCACCTCTTCCGTGACCTATTCAAGCTGTCCTGTACCTCTTCATCAATGTTTAGACTATGTTAACCACCCAGTTAACTGAAAGCCCATTCACTGTCACACTGTGTTTATTGTGTTACCACTTTTATCATGTTATTGTATATTGATGTTGTAGCCCTGTCAGCTACATCCAATATTTGACATATTGCAGCTTTATTGAAGCTCTTGATATGGATCAAATGGGCTGCTGTGGTCCTAAATGAAAGGAGACACAGTAAGGGTCTCTGCAGCTCTTCATCACCGTACCGTCTCCCCTCACTGATTTCCCCAGGAAGGATTAATGAGGGTTTTTGACTGATGACAAGCAGCAAAAGCTTTTGTATCTGACCGAGTCGAGCCAGCGTTGCCGCTCCACATCTATTCTAGGGCCGGGTGTCATTAAAAATGGAGCATGGCTCAGGCAGGTCTCATCACTGCTACAATCCCTCTGTGGAGTTCCTGACCTCTCTGGCTAATAGCCCTCTATGTCACCCTCCCTGCTACTGATGGCTATAGCCGCGCTCTCACATCCCCAGAGTGCTGACCGCTGCCTTTTTTTCCGCATGACCCACTCCTCAGTCCAAATGCTGTCATCATCGCACACAGCTGCCAGCTCCCCGTTCACACATTCATCTGTCTGGCCCTGGAATGAAAGGTCATAATCACAAGGCTCTAATCCCTAAACTCCCCTCTTTGTATAATTCTCATCTCATTACCAATACAGGCTTTTCTTGTTCCATTCAGTTAAGAGGCTTTTAATGTCTATCAGAACAGCGGCAGTTGATTTTATGACATCTGTAAGTCCTGACAAAGATTGTAGCTCATCCTGAATGATATTAAATGTGCTTGAGGATGGAAAGTAGTAGGTGTTGTTTTTACTGTCTTTTACTACTAACTAGAAAAGTCACTTAAAAAATAAATAATTCACGACTCTGTGACAAAATGTTTCACTGGAGAGGAGGCATTTAGATCCTGAGATAATCTTGGTTTACAGTCTTTAGACTGGGGTGATGTTATCAGTGCCAGTATCACTGTCATCACTTCTTGAACAACACCATGACTCAGCGCTGGCTTCCTGATGCATTTCCTCCTGGGAAAAAAGGTCTTAAAGGTGCTAAGCGCGAAATTGAGAGCATATGTATTGCCTCTCAACGTCTCTCAACATGGCGACGCCTGAGGCTGGCAGCTAACTGTGCTAACAGCAATAACAGTGCAAACGCTTCCGCAATGACACCATTGGTCGGGACGCGTTATCAGCTGAAACCGCTGTATGAGAGGAGTGCAGAGCGGCGGCCATGAGCTAGCCAGTGGGGCACGCTCACATGCACCAACATGTACTAAAAGCATGTGCGGTCGGCCCGACGATGTCAACAAAGCACGGAGAAGCTCGGATTACAACACGCACAGAGGGAGAGTAACTTCATTCTCTGCTCAGGTAGACATTACTCCTCTATATCTTGACATAACAAATAGTTGTTTGATGCTATATCAATGCTCTGAATGTCAAATACAGAACCTTTAAGTTACAAATATATTCAGCTAGTCAAAGGGGAATTCCTATTATGTATATTTATACATAATCATATATTTATACATAATACATAATCACTCACAATCGCTCACTTTTACTGTATTACTGCACCCAGTATATTGAGATTGAGTAAAATCATCTATTTAGATGATTTTACTCAATCTCAATATACTGGGTGCAGTAATACAGTAAAAGTTCATTTAAAAAAACAAACAAAAAAATATTTAACCTGCCTTAATAATTTTGGCCACTAGCAAGTCAAGTATCACCATTTAAACTAAGAAATGTCTTAGCGAGAAATGATTTAAGTGATGTGTAAATCGGTTGCTTGGAATCATCTGTAGCGCCGTCCAATCGAATGCAATCAACTAGGTACAGGAAGTCACTGTAGCATCAAGCTGTAACATAACATAAAGTAACATTTTTGGGGGGCAAATTCAGTCAGCTAGGTTTTAAAAATGGCTGTTGCTCCTCCCCATGTGATCTCCATCTGATCAGGATGCCGCCTGATACCTAATATCTCTGTCACCTCCCTGTGGAGGCACTCTGGAAGGAGGAGGAGGAGGAAGCAGACACATTACATATATCCCAGCTTCCCTGGGAATGCCTCAGGCTCCCCAAGGGAGAAATGGACGACGTGGCTCTGTGTGGGTGTATCTTGGTTATACCGTGCTGAGCCTGCTACCACTGTGACCCAAACCAGATAAATAAAGTATTAGTGTAAAATTACCAAATTATGTTTTAAATCAGGCAATATATGATTACAGCATAGGTAACCAGGTCTAGAATCTGATCAAGCATTTGGGGCCAATTTTTGGTGTGTCACAGTTTGTAGTAGTTGTGGAACCATAGTAGTGGTCGTTGCAGTTGTAGTAATAGTAGACTTATTATCAGTTGTTATTACTATAATATTAGTTTTATGTGAGCGTGAATGGTTGTCTGTCGGCCATGTGAATGACTGGCGACCTGTCCAGTAGTATTAGTTGGTAATAGTTATAAATTTACACCTATTTGTAAATCACTGAATAATCCAGTCCTATGTTAAATTTTGAAGCTATAGTCATACAGTATCTCTGGCTAACAGGGTGGTAAATATGCACTGATATGTTTAACAAAACCAGGGTGTAGTACAGTAGAACCATGCCGTGTGAATTGTGAGCCTATTTTAATAGAGTGAACAGATTGTACAGCCAGAGACTGGTTGGGTTAATAGAAAGATAGATAGATAGATAGATAGAGAGAGAGAGAGAGAGAGAGAGAGAGAGAGAGAGAGAGAGAGACAGCAACAACAATAATAGCACAACAGCAATGATAATAATAGAAATAGGACTCATAACAATAACAATAACAGTAGCAGTGGGTATAATAGAATGATAATTGTAATAGCAGTAATAATAGCAGAAATAATAACACAAATATGACCACTAATATTAACAACAGAAGCAGTGGATATAATAGAATAATAATAGCAGTAATAATAACAGTAATATGACTAATAATAATGATAGTAGTAGAGGGTGTCATGGATCAGGTAGCAGGTGCAACCCTGATCCATGGATACCTACCCCGGCATAACTGCTATAGGCAATTCATAGATCATATTATGTCTTTTACCCGGTTTTGATCAGTTGCATTGTGGTGTTATATACAGACCAAATCATTATCACAGTCAACCACAAGGTGTATTAATGTCTGTAGTGAAAAGTTTTTTTAATTACACTTTCAAATTGAGATGTTTTGTGTTGATCTGTAAATGAGACACACATTTGTGTATGTATATAACATTAACCAATAAACCCAAAGTACACTGCTGTTGATTGATCAGGTTCTTTAATTCAACAATGCAAGTACATTTGTCACTGTGACTCTTTTTAAATATATATATGTACAGTATCCACTACAGACACGCGAGAATATAATCAAATTAGTCCGAGCGAATTTCATCCATACATCCCACAACCAGGTGATGGTGGTGACTACCTAGAGGTGTTCCCATCCCAAATACCTCCATATCCCAAGGTGCAAGCAGCAAACTAGAGCTTACAAACAGATATAATACACAAGAGCACTTTAGCTTTGTCAAGTAGTAGGTCAGTTTCATTGTTGCAGCGTGAGATGGTCGCAGTACAAAACAAGACGAAAAGATAATTTAAACAAAAGGTTTGGACGAGGATACGGTTACTCTATAAAAGGCAACTGGAGAGCATTGGTCCCACTAGTTGGAGATACTCTGAACGGCGCTGTGGTTGGGCTTACATGTAAGTAGAACCCTTAATGATTAATATTCAGGGGCCTACCCTCTATTACCAGTATATTTCTGTAATATATGTTAAAATTGTAATACTATTCATTTAGTCTCTAAATGAAATGATGGTGATTCAGTAGAGTAGAGTAGACTATAACCAGTCAGTAGTACGATTTAGCCAGTGATTTCAGAGGAAAATTGTGAACTTCAGTAATTTGAAGCAAAATCCATAATCTACAAAATCCCTTTCGGTGTCATACATAGACAACTGAGAAGAAATAAGGCAGCAAAGTTGCACATGTGTACAGCCTAACCATAATCTGAATTCACTTTCTGTTATTTCACACCAACATAATTGGATTTTATCAGGGTTGTCAGAGTAATTAAATGAACTGGCACATTATATATTGTGTATAGAAGCTTCTGAAAGTCATGTTTCTGCATTACAGATGATAAGTGAAAACATGGCTCCGCTGCGAAGCTCTACTGTGCTGTTGTTTTTGGCATTCTTGGTATTAGGTGAGTTCCTCAATCACTAAATTTGGGTGCACAATAAAAAGTATGAAATCCTACTCGAGATGTGGAGCCATGTTGAAAGGAACTTTCACAGAACACTGACTGACCCTGAGGGTGAAAACAAGAAATGTATGTATGTCAGGAGTAACGGAGATACCCAAACTGTGCTGACGTGGCCCTGAGACTGCCTCCAACCTCTCTTCAAGATTATAAAGACCGTATAGCACAGGGCCGGCTGAAGGCATAGGCCATATAGGCGGTCCCCTAGGGCGCCACCTTCTGGGGGGGCGCTGGTCACTCTCTAAAATTAAAAATAATATTATTTTTTTTGTTTTTAAATGCCAGTGGGAACTCCTCCTCATTTTCTGCATTAAGGTAACAAATGAACAACAAAAAGAAACACACTTTTCACCGCTGTAATTCTCTTTCTCACACTTTTCCATCTGCCTGGCAGTAGGGGTGTTACGATACGTTTTTACAACGATACGACACGATTTCCATGGTTCCGATACAATTCAGGATGATATTTGGCGAGAGATGGAGTAGGGACCCCCTAGAGCGATACCATACGATACAATTCAATGATTTGAAATCGAAACAGTAACTTTTTTTGCCAAAAATTCAGTCAGTATGACTGTGAAATGAATAGCTGATACTGGACAGAGCAGGTCAGGATTCCTCAAAGTTTTTCTTGTAAGGGAATCGGGGATAAATTAATTATCGATATAAACAAGTAAACAACGATTAATGGCAAATACATACACCTTTTATTAGAAAATAATAAAAAGTGCAACTGCAGGACCTGCTGATTCAGTTTTCAAGATACAAGGCAGTGCACTATTTAACAAATAATGTAATAAACCAACTTCTATTCAAGTTAAATGATCAGTGATTTAACCTGCTGCTTCTGTCCTCATTTTCAATATAAACTGTAGAACACGGGTCTCCAACGTTTTTCAGGCCAAGGACCCCCAAACTGATGGAGAGATGGAGTAGGGACCCCCTACTATATTTATTGTATAAAATTGTGTTTTATATTAAACTGGGCCTAGTGCCGTGTATAAATGTACCTTGTTATTGTGCATTCAGTACTAAGCTATCTAAATAATACACAGGTTCATATATTCATGTTTCTATTTTAAACATGTGCAAGGTACAGTGAGTAGATAAATTATAATAAATAATAATAATTAAAAAAAAAAAAAAGAATAATACGAAAATTTCGCGACCCCCTTGCAGTACCTCCGCGGACCCCCTAGGGGTCGCGGACCTCCTGTTGAAGACCTCTGCCGTAGAGCAATAATACAGAGATCAACCACTGATCATGATCAAATAGCTGATAGTGATCAAACAGCTTGGGACAGAATCATTCCTATAGAAACGCTGTTTAAATAATGTGGTTATAGTAATCCAGTAGTCCACCTACAAGTGTTCATTTAGGGTATTTTCATACATGAGAAAAAATCTGGAAAAACTTTTTAAAACTATGTCAGACTAACGTTAGTTGAATTTCTGTTTTGTTTTTTACTTTACTCCCGTCACTTGTCGTGATAATTCACCTCGCGGACCGTCTGCTCTCCGGCTGGATACGCGAGGCTGATTCTGCGTTCACATACAGTAGATATCATGACGGGGAAAAGGAAAGTCATTTTCTCTGAATGAAAAACCGACAGCGCACGGGGAAAACGCCTGTGGGTGAAGCCGACAGGCCCCTGTCTCCTGCAGACCGCTGCTCATCTCCCTCCAGCCGTTACCGGGTGAGAGAGGAGGAGTCATGGATGTGCGCAGAGCTCGCGCATGTCTGGAGAACCAGAATTATGTTTAACATTTCTTTACTAATACTAATTCATTACTAATTCATAGAACGTTTGTCCTCCTTAAATACAAGGTGCAAATCCTTAATATCGATACAATCGATGTTTGCGTTTCAAATTGATTTTATATCGATATACGTCTCCCGTGAAGGACAACTTGCCGAGTACCTATCAATGTGGTTGTATCGTAGGAATAGAAATTGATATATCGATATAGTGGATGAATCGTTACACCCCTACCTGGCAGCACTTATTTGTTATTAAAAGTGTAAATTGTAGTGAAACCAACTAAATACTTTTAAGACAACCAAATCAGCGACCAATTGTTTATTTATATTATAATAAATATAGTTATTAGTTATTTATGGGGGGGGGAGGAATCCGAATTTCGCCTTGGGCACTAAAATGGCTAGAGCCGGCCCTGATAGAGCATTAAATATGAAACACATTTGACATTTTTTGTCAACAAAAATAACTCACACGGCACCTATTCTCACTGTGTACAGAGGCATTTGCAGAGAGGATCATAGGGGGTCAGGAGGTCAAGCCGTACTCTATCAAATATCAGGTATCCCTGCAGTACAACAAGTATGGTGGGAGACACTACTGTGGAGGAACCTTAGTGCACCCTCAGTGGGTGGTGTCTGCTGCCCACTGCTGGAAACCGTAAGTACTGACACAAGACACTAAAAGTAGCCAACACTGACGTTTTGAGAAGATGTTAGAATAATTGAATGTTAGTATACAACGAGGAAAGAATTGTGACAGTAAAGATGTGATTTTACTGTATTTCACAGTTACAGTAAAGGGTAAATTCTGAAGCACCTTATGTCTGTTTATGGCCACCAGGCAAAGTCTGATGATGGTGGTGTTAAGTGAACACAACCTGACGAAGAATGAAGGATTTGAACAGGAATTTAATGTCTCAAGGATATATTATCGCCAATTTAACTACAAAACATTCGACAATGACATCATGCTTATCAAGGTGAGCAGAAGAGCCTGAAATAATGGAGTTCTTGACACATGCATACAATCTTAATTGTTCTTAATTGATGAATTGCCTGGTCAGCATAAATAAGCCCTAAATTTGGTTTGTGTTACAGCTGAGTAGGCCGGCACAGCTGAACGCCCACGTCCAGCCAGCTGTTCTGCCGGATGAGTACGGTTCTCCTCGGAGTGGAGAAGTCTGCACAGTGAGCGGCTGGGGTGTGACACAGATTTACAGTTACTCCCTCTCTCCTGTGCTGCGTTCTGTGGATGTGAGAATAACTCCTTACTGCAATTATTACTACTGGGGGAGGATCTCTCCAAACATGCTGTGTGCTGGCTCTCGATACGGTGGAAAAGATTCCTGCCAGGTACACAATTTTTCTTTCTTCTTTTCTGATGTATGTGTTGTGTGGTCTTGTGTGTTGAATGCTTTAATGAGTACCTAATCATGTTGCATAATGTTGTCTTGTATATTACATATCATTTTAATTCATATTTCCCTTTTTATTGCTCTGCATGCTGTATATTGTATGCTTCTGCTGTGCATGTTTTAATTAGTGCAGTATAATGTAGCATAATGATGTCCTGTGTACCAGTGGTGGAAAGTACATTTACTGTACTTAAGTACAGTTTTACTTTACTTGAGTAATTACATTTTATGCTACTTTATACCTCTACTCCGCTGCTAGTAGTAGTGCAAATATTGTACTTTTTACTCAGCTAGATTTATTTGACAGGATTAATTACTTTGCAGATCCACATTATTAATACAAAATATGAATCAACAAATATGATTAGCAATGCATATACCAGCTGCATGCATCAGTAATTATAATTGAATAATATAATATACATTATTTTGAAACTGGCTAATCTACACAATGAGTATACTGATACTACTACTGATACTGATACTTTTACTTTACTTTGCTTTTATGTGATGCTAATACTTCTGTACTTTTACTTTACTAACATTTTGTAATGGAGTATTTCTACACAGTGGTATTGCTAGTTTTACTTAAAGGAGTTCTATACGGAGTTCAAAGCAAATCTAAGCTTGAGGGATTGCCTCCACACAGCTCTCAACATGACGATGGCTGAGCTGGCGGCTATCAGCTAAAGGGGCTAACAGCAGGAACAGTGCAAATAACAGCAACACTGCTGACAGAGCTAACAGTGTTAACCTGGGGGAGAACCGAAGGGTGAGCGCTACGCTTTTGTGACAACGCCGGCGTTATCAGCGGTAACCGCTATATGGGCGCAATGCAGAGCGGCGGCCATGAGCTAGCCAGTGGGGCACACAAACAGGGACTCACATCATGGATCATGGATGTATAAAAAGAACTGGATACAGTGGCAGAGGCGGGGCCCTGTTCATGAAAGTTGCTCAACTTTGACTATAAAGTATAAAGTATAAAATTACCCACATCTTCCGACGACATTCCGCATCCATGGAACCCATAGAGCAGGCGCACTAGTGTTTCCTTTAACCCCGCCTCCCAACCCTCAGTCCAGCCTTGGTCTCAGTCTCATGCACGTGACCGAAGGAAGGACAATAACTCTGGATTCAGCTGTTAGTGCATTTTTTAGGACCTAATGATTTAAATAAGGGCTAATCAAGTTGATTTACCTAAAAGAAATGATCCACTAACATGCACATGTGGCCGGACCGGCTACATAAACAAAGCGCAGAGAAGCTTGGATTACAACACACACAGAAGGAGAGTGACTTCATTCTCTGCTCAGGTAGACATCACTGTATCTTTACATAGCAAATAGTTGTTTGCTGCTATATTAATGTTCTGAATGTCCCATAGAAAACCTTTCAGTAAAAGATCTGAGTACTTCTTCCATCACTGCTGTGTGGTGCATGTTATCACTATTAACATTAAAATCCTCTTCATGCGTATATCCTATTTCAGTGACTATTTTAGTTTGTTCTTCAACTGCGATTTGTCTTGGTGATCCACAGGGTGACTCTGGTGGTCCTCTCATCTGCAGTGGCAAGTTCGAAGGCATTGTCTCCTGGGGTATCAGCTGCGCAAACCCATACTTCCCTGGAGTCTACACCAAAGTGAGGAACTACGTCAGCTGGATCAACTGGATTATCAAGCATAATACATCATAAAGAGTGGCCACGATTCTTGATGAGCAGCCTGCAGAGGCAGGCTTCTAGATGTATTCATTTTGAAAAGGAATAGCCGATTCACTACATTATTTCAATGGCCTATTTCATTACTAATGACTTTCTCTGTGTTTTTTATAGTACTAATTGTCAACGTCACACACTGAGTTTAGTTGCAGTTCATAATGTTGGGATATGCTAAATAGAGTCAGGGTTATCAGTCATTTCTAGATGTAAGGTTTCCTGGAAATGTGTTAACATGCACAATTCATTGATTTTCATTTGTTCATTGTTCTGATAGAGAAATAAGACCCAGAAATAAACCCATTGTTATTATCATTATTACTTTGTTATTGTTGTTATTATCATTATTATTATTATTATTATTATTATTATTATAGTAGTAGTAGTACTAGCAGTACTAGTAGTTGTAGCAAAGATGTTAAAGCAGCATTAATCAGTAGAGCTGGGCATCACACATTAGATCAGCAAAAAGTCAAGGCCACGCCCCTTTTGGGGGGAAATAATACCGAGGATCCCAGAGACAACAATGCAATTTGAGGTATTTTTGGATTGTAATTTTGGCAAATTTGTGTGCATTCATCTCTTGTTATACAAACATTAGTTTTATACACATGTCTAATAATTATTTTGCAACCTTGCCTGAACCTGAGCGTTGGCGATACCTTAATAAATGAAGGTTGATTGCCGCCATGTCCTTTCAGTCGTCCCCCGTCCAACACAGTGGCTGAATATTGCTTATCCACATATCCATCTCTACATAGCTGATTGAATCCCGTTGGGCCAAGTATTGTCTGTAAATAACCAACATGTTAATAGTCAACTGTTTGATCTCTAGGCTGAGATTTAGTTGGAGACGACAGTCTGAACGTTAATGTATGACTGGATTACTGCAGCAGCCTCACATTCAAGCTAACGTTAGCTAGCCATGCTAGTCACCGTCACCAGCATCATTTAGCGATTCACCACACTGACAGTGAATTCACGTATCGTATGAGCCTCAAATATCAGCATGAACGCCTCGTTAACCCGCTACACAACAGCTTTTCATCATTTTCCATTTTCTCTCCTGTGACAGCGAGTTTCTTTCCCCCAAATGGGAGCACAGCCTCGTGATGACGCGATGCTGGTCTGGTCTATAGCTTGGAGTCTTAAAGCCATGCTGGTCTGGTCTATAGCTTGGAGCCATAAAGCTCCTCTATTACATCTTTTTTAGGACATGGCAGGAGAACAAATCGGGAATCAGTATTTTGGGATTTATTGTTTGTGCAACCAACTACACAGCAACTCTTCAGCATAGCGTTATTACTGTTAGCGGTTTGTTTAAAGTAGAAGTTGGAGACATGTTTCAACTTCTTCTGTTTACTCTGTTACCGTCTATGAGTGACACGGGATTGGTTTCCCCCATAAAGGGGCGTGGTCATTCGAGCCTACTCTGGATGACATATTGCCGGTCTGATGTAAGGTTAAAATCAATGATAATATCGAATTATCACCCAGCCCACAGTAGTAGTTCAACATACATGTTGAACTACGTTACATACATTACATTACACATACATACATTACATACATGTTGAACTACATTACATACATTACATTACAAATACATACATTACACACATGTTGAACTACATTACATACATGTTGAACTACATTACATACATGCTGAACTACATTAAATACATGTTGAACTACATTACATACATGTTGAACTACATTACATACACGTTGAACTACATTACATACATTACATTACACATACATACATTATACAAATGTTGAACTACATTACATACATGCTGAACTACATTAGGTTTGGGCTACTTGTACTTGGGTATTTCCATTTGATGCTACTTCTACTCCACTACATTTA
>CAKAOH010023185.1:0-12519 GCA_916701665.1 Sebastiscus tertius
CTGACGGACGTAGTGAGGCGTCAGGTCAGTCAGAGTTCAGTGTTGATGCTCCGAGGCGTTAAAGGAACCTTTAACTCTGTTTATGATATATGTATATATGTATGTATCTTTATATATCTCTGTATATCTATCTATCTATCTCTCTATCAGAACGTGGGGAAGGTGCGTATATACTGTATATATATAAATATAATGAAATTAAAAATAGATATACAAATAAATCAATAAAGTATAACTAAAAAACAAATAAATATCCACTTAAAATACATATATATATAAAATTAAATTCAAAATATAAATGAGTCAATAAAATATATCTAAAAATAAACAAATAACAGCTCATATAAAATGAAAATATACAAAACATTTAAATTAAAAAAAATTCAATATCATACGCAATGAATTTGAAAAGTAAAAATATATATTAATATATATATATTCAAAAAACTAAATATCATCTTATATAACAATAATCAAAATATAAACATAGAAAAAAGATGAAATATTAAATTAAAAAGTATAAATTCATCCTTAAAATATTAATTGAAAAATAAATAAATATCCACAAAAATATAAATAAATAATGACTATTATTTTAATATAGTTTAGCTCTGTGAGATACTTTAAAACTATGACGAACAAACGTGACACAGCGGAGCTAACGGTACAGATTAACGAGCAGTGTTAATGAGCAACAGGAAGCTGTTAATGTTAACGGTTAAAGGAAAACACCAACATCTGGGCCAGCCATCTCCTCTTATTCTCTCCAATTCTTAAGTGACAGTTTATCTGCTTCATGTCGAGGGTGTCGCGATTTACCGTTTATAAGAATTAAATATTGATATGTTAATAAATATGATATTGTGTAAAAAATCCTGCGCTTCTTAAATGGTTCAAATGGACAAAATGCTCAATAAACAAAGTTAAAGATGAATTCGACTGACTTATTTATGGATGTTGCGATAATATCGTTATGAATTCTTTTGGCCACAATAACCGTAATATCATGACTAGGGCTGCAACTAACCATTATTTTCATTGTTGATTAATCTGTTGATTAGGGATGCACCGATACCACTTTGTTTCAGACCGAGTACAAGTACTTACATTTGGGTACTCGCCGATACCGAGTACCGATACGAGTACTCCTCTGTGTCTAAGGAGCCTCGTTAACAGCCAGCTGGAGGGTGTGAGCGACACACGGCAGGCTGGGGAGTCCCGCCTACGAGGCGGTGCGCCGCCACCGGCTCTAGATCGGCTTGGAAAGGCTCGGGGCGAAGGTGCTTCCCGGGGCCGTGGACAAAGTGTCACCGGGGCGGACTGTCCTCAGGGCGGGGCTCGGCCCACGTAAAAGGCGCCAGGGATCTGCGGTGATGTCGGCAACCCACCCGACCCGTCTTGAAACACGGACCAAGGAGTTTAACACACGCCCGAGTCAGAGGGTGCAAACAAAACCTCGTGGCGTAATGAAAGTGAGGGCCGGCGCGCGCCAGCTGAGGTGGGATCCCGGCGGGGCGCACCACCGGCCCGTCTCACCCGCACCGTCGGGGAGGTGGAGTGTGAGCACGTGTGATAGGACCCGAAAGATGGTGACGAGAGGTTAACGTCACGCTGCTGTAAAGCCGCATCGGTGTCGTTGTATCGGAGCCGTTTAGTGAGTACGAGTTCATGAGCACAGTATCGGACCCGATACCCGATACTGGTATCGTATCGGTGCATCCCTGCTGTTGATTATTTTCTCGATTGGTTGGTCTATAAACTGACGTCCTCAGATGTCTCACAGATATTCAGTTTACCGTCACAGAAACCAGAGAATTTACACGTGTTTCTCTATCAGAATGACGCAGGATGTCGACTGGATTTGGGCGTATCGCGGGACATATTTTGGCGGCAACAGTCCGTCTTTAGTAATGTATTTTTGTGTGTTTGTATTTGTGTGTCTGTGTCAGTCAGTGTGTGGTTGGACGGACTGGTTGTCGTACGGTCAGACGCTCTACATGGTCGGCCTGCTGCTGGGATCTCTGGTCGGCGGAGCGATATCTGACCGGTAAAACACCAACGCATCACCCATCTGCAGCTCCAGCTCCCGTAACGGGCTTCTACACCACTACTGTATTCGTGTTTGTGCAGGTACGGGAAGCGTCCGGTGCTGCTGGTGTCGGTGTTCACGCAAGCCTTTTGCGGCCTCGTGCCCGCCGTCCTTCCTCAGCCCTTCCTCTTCCTCGCCGTTCGCTGCCTGACTGGCGTCTGTAGCTGCTGCATCAACATCTGCTCCTTCAGTTTGGGTAACTGTTCTTCTGTTCTTCCTGTTAGCCCAAACGGGCCTCAGGGTGGTTGACTGGTTGAGTTTTATTGGACCACGGTGGGACGCCAAGTGTCCCAGATAAAGTGGTGCAGACCGGGCTGAGTGCTAATGAGGCGGGACAGCCTCCAGCAGCTTTCTGACCTTCGAGACATTTGTGAAAATACTGAAAAGGGGGCAAACGGTTCATTACAACCAACATCCTGATGACTGTAGACCTTTACCGGGAGTGGAAACATGTTGAGGCGATGCTCGAGGGAAGGTCAGGGGGGTCATTAAAACCTCTGCGGAGCAGGAATGTGGTCTTTTGAGATCCTCACAGGTCCACTTGGTTCCTAGTATCTAGGGTTGTAACTGTTTGCGTACCAAACCGTCATGGTATGGGGGGTCACAGTCCGGTTCACGCAGCAGAATCCACAAATAAAACTCCGTACTATATTCATTCATGGAGCTCTCCAAGTCACTGCATGTTCTAAAACACTGTCCGATACATATTTCAGAATAAAAGCCTCGTGTTAACAAATGAAGGAATTCTGTCCATAGAAAAAAAGGCTTGAGGGCTTTTATTTTGAAATGAAAGCAGAAAGTGTTGATTTAAAAATAAGTCTTTACTTTTTACCCCTTGAGCTGACGGACCAGATGCATTCAGGGTCAGTATGTAGCGTCCGTCGTCTGACTATCGGCTGATAACTGTACATTTTAAAGAGTGTTTGTTTGCGTTGCAGCGGTGGAGTGGACGCGCCCCGCCGCTCGGCTCTGGCCGCCGGCCTTCCTGCCGTTCTGCTTCAGTCTGGGGACGATGGGCGGAGCTCCGCTGGCCTGGCTCAGCCCCACCTGGAAACAGCTGCACCTGTCACTGGCTCTGCCTCAGCTCATCTGTCTGCCGCTCTACCTGTAGGTGCACTCACCTGTCCGTCTGTCTGTCTACCCATCTGTCTTGAATAGAGTTAACATCCTCAAGGTGTTTTTCTTTCCAGGTCGATCCCAGAGTCTCCTCGCTGGTTGTTGTTGAGGAGGAGGACGGATGTTCTGGAGCGGTACCGGAGCAACAGCCCTGCAGATAAACAGTGTCTGGACCTGGTAAACACACCTTCAGCTTCAGCTTCAGCTCTTCTTCTTCTGACAGTCGGTGTTCGTCAACGAGTATGTTTCTGTGTGTAGCTGCTGGAGTCGACGTGGTCCGACCTGCAGAAAGCCATCGAGGCTGAGAAGGCGGAGCCATCTGGAGGCTACGCCCCCAGTGACATCATCCACCTGAAACATCCTACCATCCTGCTGCGGCTGTTTATCATGAGCTACCTGAGGTACCGCTCACCCTGTGGACTGAGTTAGGTTTAGACAACAAAACTACTTAGTTAGGTTTAGGCAACAAAACTACTTAGTTAGGTTTAGACAACAAAACTACTTAGTTAGGTTTAGGCAACAAAACTACGATTGAAAATAAAATCGTAATATTTTAGGAAGAAAGTGTTAAGATAAACGGGATTTAACAAGTGATAAGATGATGTCTAACCTGTGTCTGTTCTGCAGCGCAGCGTGTGCGTTGACGTACTTCGGCATCTGCATGAACATCGGCTCGTTCGGCGTCGGCGTCTACTCCGCCCAGTTCTTCTCCGGCCTATCGGAAGCTCCCTGCCTCCTCGTGCCATTGGTTCGCCTGGGACGCCGGCCAATCAGCATGATCGCTCAGTTCCTCAGCGGAGCAGCCTGCTTCCTGTCGTTACTGCTGTCCAGATACAACGGTGTGGATTCAGATAAAATATCTTTGTAATTATACTGCATATTACATGTGTTCTACTGTAGTAATATCACACTCTATGCTGACGATGCACTACTATATGTCCCTAAAATCTAGTGGCTAATAGAGTTCCACTAGATTTTAGGGACATATAGTAGTATATCGTCAGCATAGAGTTGAATGCTTTCTTTACTCATACCTTAGTTTGATTAGAATATTAGCATTAGCACATTAATCCACTCCAAGTCGTGTTATTGATCGGTGATCAGGTATTAGGTGATACTTACTGTGTGTGCAGGCGATCCGGTGCTGGTGATGAGTCTGGCTCTGCTGGGGAAACTCTGCATCCTGGCGGCGCTCTTCATCTCCATCCTGTACAGCATTGAGCTGTTCCCCACTGTGGTCAGGTACAAACACACTTGATTTCGTGGGATATATACGAATTACAGTGTATTACTATTCGTAGGTTTAGCTATGAACGGTGGATGAGAACACATATAATTTATATATAATGTTAACCGTGTCGTTATAATCCAGACAGCGGTGCGTGTCCCTGGTCAACTTGTGTTTCCGGCTCGGCTGCTTGGTCAACTCCCTCGTCCCCTCCAACCCAGACGGAGCGATCTCATTGGCTGCCATGGTCGTGTACAGCAGCGGACCAATCATAGGCTGCGGTCTGTGCCTGCTGCTGCCGGAGACCAGCGGCGTCCCGCTCCCCGATTCGGTGGAGGACTGCGAGAGGCAGCCTCGGCCACGCCCACCAAGCATAGGCGCCTTCTGGAGGACATGGTGAGAAACAATGCATATAGACGGGATGTATAGATCTGTGGATGTCTGTAGTTAACTATCCTTCAGTAAAGTCAGTCAGAAAGAGAGTCGGACGATATCGGAGAAGCGTTTCAGAGATGGAGAGAAAGGGTTGTTCATATTTAGCGTTAGAAGTGTTTCTACTGTATCTGTGGACCGGCAGTCTGTTTACAGTCGTGTCTCTGGGCGTCAGCCTGCTAGTCAACATTCTTTGGGGTCTCTGTGGTTCTGTCTTGGAGCCCTGAAAGCCTCTCAGTCGAGTCTCAACCTGAAGACTTGAAGCAGAAAGTCACAAAGATCAACGTTGAACCTTCAGACTCATTAACAGCTGCAGAGTGAATCATTGTTTTCAGGAAGCCGGTGAGACGCCAAACCAGGAAAACGGAGATCGTCCCTGCTGAGAAGGACGACACACACACTCCCAACACACACACTGGACTCATTTAAACACACACTAGAGGAGGCGGCGGCGGCGGCGGCGGCGGCGGGCGGCGATGATGATGTTATGTGACGGCTGCTGGAGGATTTCCAGCTCCGTGTTTTATTCTTTTTGTTCTGTTTTCATCTGTGAAAATAAACTGAAGTGAATAGTAGTTTTCCTCCTTCACTGTTCTACAAGTACTCGTATACTACAAGAGATGATACGACAGAGTAAACACAGTCACTTAAAGTGGTCTAAACATAGTAGTACTCATTCTGCAGAATAATCTATATCATAGTATTCTATTTATTGAAGTATTAATCATCACTTTAATGCTGCAGCTGGTTTATAAAGGTGAAGCTACTTTTAATTTTTTTTTTTACTAATTTGTGTCTGATAATTTACTAATATTTTTAGGATATTTTTTACAATGTTTTACTCATATTCTTGGAATAGTTAACAAATAATTTTATGATATTTTACTTTAAAGTGTCGGCTGGTAAAGGTGGAGCTACTTTTAATGACTTTATATCCTGCTGCTGGTTTAATCTACAATAATACATCAGCATTTATTTGAAAGTAATTAAAATATGATTTTAAGGTTTTCAATGTAATTTAGAATAAAAAAATAACAGATTATAAAGAAGCGTTTTTAAAGGTGACCCTCTGTGTTTTGGTGTTAAAGCTGCAGCGCTCTCTGCAGGACAGAGGAGGAACTGCAGCCTTTAAAATCACAACCGACAAACTGGATATTATTTGACTTTATACAATATACAGCAGAAATACTGTTAAATCAGCTGGAACTATTTGTTCATTATTTTAGATGCTTTATGGACATTTTAAAGATATTTCTTCTGTATTTTTAGATATTTTATAGATATTTTTTCTGTATTTGTTTTTAGATATTTCTCTTTATTTTTTAACATTTTACAGATATTATTCTGTATTTTATATATTTATTCTGTATTTTTTATATTTTACAGATATATTTTTAGATATTTTTCTGTATTTCTATTTTATTTCTATTATTCTGTATTTTTTTTAGATATAGTTAGATATTTTACAGATATTTCTTTTTGTATTTATTTTTAGATATTTGTCTTTATTTTATTAACATTTTACAGATATTATTCTGTATTTTATATATTTATTCTGTATTTTTTAACATTTTACAGATATTCTGTATTTTTTAATATTTTACAGATATCTTTTTAGATATTTATTCTGTATTCAGTTTTTTTTTTAGATATTTTTAGATGTTTTACAGATATTTTTTCTGTAATTCTTTTAGATATGATTCTATATTTTTTAGATATTTTTCAGTATTTCTTTGACAAAATAAATAAAAATGAGCAGAAATTGAAGCAAAGTCTCTATAAATTAGATTTATTAACGGTTCTTATACAATCTCTGATATGTAAAAACACCACGTGATTATTTTAATTAAACTGACAGAACACAGCTGCTGTCATCTTCATCATCTTCATCATGTTCATCATCTTCATCATCATTATCATATGTAAACTATAGACAGACAGAAGTGTCCCATTTCTTGCTGTAACAGACCCAAACCAGTGAAGCTTGAAATAATGTTTAACAACGCAGTGAAATAAAGTTACTAAATATTCTATTTTAATTCCCTTTCAAAGTAAAATGTATTATTACCACACAGCTCTGCTAAACATTTGATCATTTACTCACATTTAATTCCTAAAACTAGAACAAACGTTACCTGGAGAGAACGACGTCGTTTGGTACAAATTAAAGAGAAAAAAGGTGCATTTTGAATTCATTAATTTGAATTAAAACGTGACATTTGTGCTTAATTTAACATATACGGAAGAATAAAGACTCTAATGTTAAGTAATAAATATTTAATTTTGTTCAAATGGAGAAGTTAGTTTAAGAAAATGCAGATTTTTCTAAAATTTGTACCAATTTACATAATTATCAGGACGATTATTTTCTTTTAATTTTAAAATTGTTTGGTTTATTAAACATCAACATTCCCCGGAGCTCAAAGTATGACGGGAATTTATGTGAAATATTTAATTAATTATAACGTAAGACCAAGAAAAGTAACGAATTCTCACATTTTAGACCTGGAAACGTCGTTTCAGGTGTTTTTGCTTGTAAAAAAAAAAGGCGATTAATGAACTAACCGCAGCGAAGCGTTACCCAAACCCTAAAGTATTTCCCTTAGAAACCGCCGCTGAGCTGCAGTTCCTCCTCCGACCACCAGGGGCGCCCAGTCAGTCGGCGCCCAGTCAGTCGGCGCCCAGTCAGTCGGTCAGTCAGTACGTAACGAAGTTGGCGGGGAAGATGCCGACGCGCCCGTCGTCCAGCCGCCCCTCCCACCAGTCGTACTTGGAGTCGGTCGTCGTGATGACGGTGATGCGGTCGCCGGGGACGAAGCTCAGGTCGCCGGGCTGCTGTCCCGTGAACGGGTGGGTCGCCGTGACGACCAGCTCACCGCTTGCCGCGCCCACCGACGGTCCTCCGCCTGGAGGGGAATAAAATATAGTTTTAATAAATTAGCATTTATTAGGAATATTAACAAAACATGTTTACAGACAGATAAATAAATCTAAAATAATATATAATAATAATTAAAATAAAATACAGATAGAAAATGTAAATATAATTAATTACAAAATTATATTATATATAATATTTATTATTAAATTATATTATGTCATATTATAAAATATAAAGAGCAGCTTGATGTCGTCGTACCGTAGTTTGGAGAGTTTCTGGAGGCGAACTGACCTGAAACACAAAGAAAAAGTAAAAACAGTTTTTACAGTGACAGGATTTGCTGCTTTTTTTTGGTTTTCATATTTTTAGATATTTTACAGACATTTCTTTTGTATTTTTTAAAATATTTTTCTGTATTTCTTTGACATAATAAAGACAATTATTAATAAAGAAATAGAAGTAAAGTCTATAAATTAGATTTATTGTTTAGGAAGAAACAGAAAGAAAAAGTCATAACAGATTTCCCATGGTGAGGATTTGATGCTTTTCTCTGATTTATATCATCATAAACTAAATATATATTTGAGTTTTGGACTTTTGAAGACATTAATGAGGACTGATGGATAATTTACTGTGATTAGCATTATTTTATTATTATTATTATTAAAAATAATAATTATAATATCAAGAATATAAATAATAATAATAACAATTATTATTATTATTATTATTATAATTATTATTAATAATAATAATATAGATTATTATTATTACATAAATACAAATAAATTATAATATTATTCTATGAACATCCCTCCTTCTATAAATGTTGTTATTTAGGGTTGTGACCAGCAGAGGGAGCCGTCGTCTGTTAATAAGAGACTGAATGAAAACACTGATCTGATGAAGGAGGGAAGGAAGGAAAGGATAGGAGGGAAGGAAGGAAGGTACAGGGCAAGGAGGATGTAGTGGAGGAAAGAAGGAGATAGTGAAGGAACAGAGGTGGTAGAGAAGGAAAGGAAGTGATACCAAAGGGAAGAAGAAGGGTAGGAAAGGAGGAGGCAAAGAAGGAGAGAAGAACGTAAGGAAGGAAAAAGGATGCCGTCTTTGTTCTTCCTGTTCAGATCAGCAAGGAAAGGAGGAGGTAAGGAAGGAAGGAAAGGAGGTGTGGAAGGCTGGAAGGAGGTAAGAGGACACGAGGAGGTATCTGTTTTCAGAGAGAAGAAGGGAGGAAGATAAAACTCACCTGAAGTCTCAGATTTGTAGATGGAGATGCTCGGGTACAGGACGTTTTTACCGGTGCTGGCTGGCGGTGGCTGGTAGCCGGCTGGCGGTGGCTGGTAGCCGGCTGGCGGTGGCTGGTAGCCGGCTGGCGGTTGCTGGTAGCCAGCTGGCGGTTGCTTGAAGGTGCTTGCTGGTCTCTGAGGTGGAGCTGGCGGTCTGGTTGGCGGAATAGACGACTGGAGAGAGAGAGAGAGAGTCCCGTGAGTCGGTAGTATCGTCAGTCCTGTGAGTCGGTAGTCCCGTGAGTCGGTAGTCCCGTGAGTCGGTAGTCCCGTGAGTCTGTAGTCGTGAGTCGGTAGTCGTGAGCCGGTAGTCGTGAGCCGGTAGTATCGTCAGTGTTGGTTATGTACCTTTGGACGCAGGTTCTTGCTGACCCAGTCGGCGTTGTAGGCCTCGGTGTAGACCTCCAGGATGTGGTAGAGGTCGTAGCATTCTGGCGGCGGCTCCACATCACCGTTCAAAATCCCCGACGCACGGATTTCTCGTGAGTAGAACCTGCAGCGGCACAAACACTCCCATGTTTAATATTCATGTTCACATAAACAACGCTTCACATGAAGGCCGGTCGACCGGTTGCGGTTCGTACTTGCGGTTGGTTTCTTTGCGTTCGATCAGGCCGGATCCCTCCAGAGAAATACCAGCAAACAAACCTCTGGACCTGCAGTAGGTATAGACCGCCGTCGTGCTGCGAAGAGCCACGTCGGCCTCCACGTTCCTGAGCGACAGGAAGATAAAGGACAACGTTATCTCTGTGGTTCTAGAGATAACCACATCTGAGGCTCCTGTTGGAAGAACTCTCTGTCTAAACAATGTCCGACCAAAAGTAAAAAATACAAAATGTGAAAAAATGTCCGCTAAATGTCCCAACAATGTCAAACAAATCTCCAAAAATTTCCAAAAAAAGACAAAAAAAAGTCCTTAAAATCTCCAAAAAAAAAAATGTCTGAAAAAAATAATAATAAAAAAAAAAATGTCGGAAAAATATCATAAAAAAACGAAAAAAGTCTGAAAAATGTAAAAATAAAATGTCTCTTATTTTAAAAAATATCTGACAAATGTTCAAATAAGTTAAAAAAATGTCGGGACAGGCGTTGCTCAGTGCTCACACAGCGCCAGCGCCGTCATCTTCAGCAACTTGAGGACTGTTTTAGTTGTTACGATTGTAAAAGTCAGATGTTACAACACTAACACCAATAAGACGGGATAAGAACCGTTTATACTGAACATCAATCTCAACTGATTGACAAGATTGTTTTAGATCGTTAACATCTGAAGGAAATTCATTACTGTCAAATCTGAAATGAAAAGCATTTAATCATCAGCGAGGTGTCTGAGCTGAAGCCATGAAGCCTAACCTCCCCCCCCCGCCCCCCCCCGCCCCGCCCCGCCCCGGGTGTCTCCATCATGAGACGCCGTCATTGTCTTCATACCGGGCAGTCCTTAAAATAGATTCATTCTGCCTCAGTCTGTTTCTAGTATTGCATTTCTTCACCTCACTACTGCGTCAGCTTCCTCTGGAGCTGCTTTCTTGTTATACAAAAGGTTCTTTATTCCCTCAAGAACTAATGTTTATTATTTGGAATTATCTTGATTTCCTTAGTGGGAATCAAACAGAGCAGCCCTGTTGTGGTTGGACGATCCTCAGAACAGACCTGAACTCGTCTTCTTACCACCGGTTCAGACACGGGAAGGACGAGCACTAAGCTCTGGTCTGAGAGTCCCAACGGGGGTCCCACAACAGACTTAAAATGCCCCTTAACAGAGATAGAAGTAGGACGGGTGACGTACTGGTAGAAGCTGCCTGACGACCTCTTTAAGGTGCAGCGGTTGAAAACACCTAGAATAAAATTCGGGGAGGTGGATTGCCAGTTCTGAACCACTCTGGAGACTCTTTTGGCATCCGCTGTGGGATGAATATACACAACTGTGACAAATATCTCCCTCTGGAGATAAAAAGGCCTTAACGAGACAGGAAGCAGCTCAACATCCGTATCACACAACCGTCCCGTACAGTGGTATTAGTACCATCTGCGGTTGAGTCCAAAAAAAAGTCTGCTAAATGTCCAAAAAAGAAGAAGTCTGAAAAATGTCTAAAAGAAGAACAAAAGACAAAAAATGTCAGAAAAATGTCCAAAACGAAAAAAGTCTGAAAAATGTAAAAATAAAATGTCTAAAAAAAGTTTTAAAAAATATCTGACAAATGTCCGAAAAAAAGTGAAAAATTAAAAATTAAAAAAAAATAAAAAGTTTTATAAAAAAAGTTTTAAAAAACTCCAAAAAATATCTGACAAATGTCCGAAAAAAAGTGAAAAATAAATTCGGAAAAAAATTCAAAAAAATGTCCGAAAAAAGTAAAAAGAAAAAAAAAACTGTCTGAATAAATGTCCAACTCAATATCTGAAATCTGACGTCTGCAGAACACTTCGTTATTATGATGTCATCATTTACCCGCGAGTCAAATACCTGGCCGAGCCCACACACACACACACACACACACACACACACACACACACACACACACACACACACACACACACACACAGAGAAAGACATGCTGAAACGATGACTTCATTCTAAAATTAACCTCACACACACATAAACCTCGAACATAAATCACATCTGGACGTCTAACGGATGTTTTTCTGCTTCAGGCCTGAAAACACGACGACCGCCATCAAACGACCTCGTGAATCTAGATAAAACATTAAAGCTATGATTTACACCAGAAGTAATCATTAGAGGAAGTGACGAGGACGGGCAGACGGGTAGTCACCTGCCCATCGGTCCCACGGCAACGGTGCAGTTCCCGCCCAGCGTCAGGTTCCCGCCCTTAGTGAACGCCTCGACGGCCCGCCGATGGTTCAGGATGATCACCAGGTCCGACACCTGAGGGACAAACACTTAGTTACTCACTATATGATTTGATTATATGATAACACAGATACAAACTGTCGAATTATTTACATCTCCCAGGATGAATCAAATCATCATCTTACAGAATAAGACTCACCTCCACCCCGATCTCGAAGCCTCCTCCCAGACCGGCGATGCCGATGGCCGACGGCGCCGACCAGCCTGGACACAAACAGTAAAACGTTGTAAAAGATGTGTTGATTAAGAGTTTAAAGAGAGAGAGAGAGATCAGAGTTATGCTGCTGTATGTTTTAATCAGATATAAAGAGAGTCTACAGAACCGTCCTCCATTTGGAGATGGTTCTATCCGGACCTGTGATCACTGGGACCAGCTGAGTCCAAAAAAGTCCAAGAAATCTCAAAAAAAAGGTCCGAACAATGTCAGAAAACCCCCAGAAAGAATTCCAGAAAAAGTCTGAAAAAAGTAAAAAATTAATTCTGAAAAAAAATGTCAAGTAAATGTGCGAAAAAAAAAAAAATCAGAAAAATGTCCGCTAAATCTAAAAAAAAGTCAGAATTTTTATTTTATTTTTTTTAATATTTCCGAAAAATTTCTGAAAAAATAAAACAAAAAAA
>CAKAOH010023187.1:0-16185 GCA_916701665.1 Sebastiscus tertius
CCCCCCCCTCAGCTCCCCCACAGCCCCTCTCAGCTTCAGGACTCGCCTGCTGCTTAGTGCTGATGTCAACGTTCTCCCTGACAGTGATTTGATATGGCCAGGATATTGGATTAACATATGAATGAGCGCCGAGGCAGAGAGAGCAGATTTTGAGCGTTGTATTGTTGTGTAACTGGAGGGTTAGTGGCTCCTGTGGGGACGTTTACATTAGATTTCCATCAGAATGGAGCTTTTGTTGAGCTGCAGACTGGAGAGTCGTGTGAATGAGTCTTGTATTGATCAGCCGAGGCATCTGTCTGACAGTACAACTACCGTGTGAGGCTGTGAGAAATGCTTCTCTGTACTTGGCCTGTTGATGCATAGCGCCTTATCACAGATAGATCTGTATTGGTGTATAATTCAAGAAACTGAACACGTTATGTGATCAAATCTTGATAAAAATATCGATCAAACATTCAGTATCAGTCAGACAATAAGCATTTCAGAAAATCTATATAAAAATCATCTTTTCTGTGTTTATTTAGTGACATTTTATGAAAAAAACGTACATTTTTTATTATTATTTATGACACAATTTCACTACTTTTGTCAATTATGGTTTACTGACTTATATAACTTTTTATAGCTTATAGGTTGTACAGATTTTAGGGATATGAAGCATTTGAAATGACATCACAAGAAGCAAAAATACCAATCTAGGCACTGGAGGACTATTTCTATTGCAGAGTTCAAAGGGTTAAGGTCAAAAATAATTTAAAAAATAGATTTTTGGAATATGTGACTTCATTCAGAACCCCAACCGTAATTATTACAGTGTTATACTGTAAGATAAGATAAGATATACTTCATTGTCCCACAGGGAAATTTGTCTTGGGCTCCGAGCCACTGCATCACACAACATACCAAAGTCACAAAGTACATACACACATTAAACATGGATCATACATACACTCATGCATGAACGTGCTTAAATTCACACGTTGAGTGTGAGAAAGTCGTTCTTTAAAATAATAAAAGGTAATAAAAGACAGTAGTTTCTGATACTAAAACCAGGTATAATCATACCAGATAATAATTAATCAATTTACAATAAACACTGGCCTTTAGAGGTTTGTTGGCCAAAATGATGACAATAAGATTCATGTTGTAAAATAGCATATTTTTTGGTAACGCTTCATTTTACAGGTCTGCAAATTTCATGGTAATTAGGTGATAATTAGCAAGTAACCTATTTGAAATTTCTTTGGAATTACTGCCAAATTATCCCAATATTTACCTAAAAATCTATCAAACATTACTTTATTATAAACATTATTTAATAATGATATGCTAAAATAACATCTAATGGTTAAAATAGGGCCCTTAGGACTGAGAAGCGGCTGCTCTTCAGCGGAGGTGGAAAACTAAAAGAAGACACTTCACTGATCAGGAACAGATCTCACCTTTGTGACTTATTGTCGACACAAATGTAGTTATTTGCTAATTATTATCTATTTACCAGCAGACATGGAAATAAACGTTCTATCATTTTCCTGGAATTAAATTATTAAATAATATTAATATTAAATATATAATATTAAATAAATTACCAGTTATTGGGAAATAGTGGAATATAATTATTAAATAATGTTTATAATAAAGTAATGTTTGATAGATTTTTAGGTAAATATTGGGGTAATTTGGCAGTAATTCCAAAGAAATTTAAAATAGGTTACTTGCTAATTATCACCTAATTACCATGAAATTTGCGGACCTGTAAAATTAACCATTACCTATTTTTTTTTAACTACTCTGACTCTTGTCAAGCTCCAACTTAGCTTGTACAAAAATAATTAAAGACAATACTTCACAGTAACAGTGACATTTTAAAATAGCTCTCCCTTATCAGAGCTCATTCTAATTTATATGAGTTATTATCTGTGCTCCCGGCGTCTCCTTCTGAAACTGGTGGCTTCGTCCACGTCTTACCCGCTCTCACTAACTCAGCGGTTGAACTCCACCACCTTTAATTCAGTCAGTCAGTCAGTGAAGCACTTGACTGTGCTCCAGCATATGCTGCTCGTGTGTGTGTGTGTGTGTGTGTGTGTGTGTGTGTGTGTGTGTGTGTGTGTGTGTGTCTGTGTGTGTGTGTGTGTGCGTGGTTGGTGCTTGTTGTCTCCTGTAATCCGCCCGTTGTTGGAGCTCGCTCTCTGCCATCTGTCCCAGTGTAACCAGAGCCAGGTGCAGGACCCTGCTGCCTGCGCTGCTACTGTAATTGTTCTTTATGTGTGGAAGTGTGTGTGTGTGTGTGTGTGTGTGTGTTACGCATCAGTTTGCAGCATTGAGAGTGTTTGTCTCATGCACACTAACACCAACACTCTGCTCATGTCCTTTGTCCTTTGGGACCAAGTGACCCAGCTGTATGGTTGTGTGTGTGTGAACCTCATGGTGGCACTAACTAGAGAAAAGGTCGTCCTCTGCATTTCATTCATTACATCCAGCGTGCATCAGTAAATATATGCAGCAGTTAATGTGTTCGCAGTGAGACTAAACTGTTTTTTTTAGATAAAACAGGCGGACGCACTGAAGTGCAGGCTGTAACCTTTTAGTTCCTTTTAAAAGTAGTTCCAGGGACTAAAAGCATACTTGTCAACCCTCCCGATTTCTCCGGGAGACTCCCGTTTTTCATCGCCCTCTCCTGGTTTCCTCACGATTTATTACACTTTTTTTTCCTTTTTGTTATCTCAGCCTGTTTCTGGAACTGAACAGTGTGTACTGTTTCCACCCCGAACAACAATAGAACTACACCAACTGACGTTTCCTGGTGGAGGAGAGCGGTCTATGCTTGCGACACAGCGCAGTTTGAGCTCACTCGCCACAGCGTGCAGCGCCCAAAGTTGAGCTTTATTCGATGCAGCGAAAAGCCGTCGTGGCGCAACGCAAGCCGTTGGAAATAACAGGTTTCAGAGCGCAGTGGCGACGTTGTGTCTGAAAGGACCTTCAGTGAGTGAGAGACGGAGAGAGAAATGGAGAGAATTAAGAGAAAGAAATACTCAAGCAGGAGCAAAAATAAATAAAAACTGATCAATATTAGTTTATGCCAGAGATTCACACGCTGAGTTCACACCAGAGGGGCGAATTACTCAGTTTTCTTTCCTGGAAGTTAAAGGTAAAATCAAAAGTTGCAGTGTACTCATTATTTTGTTATTTTCACTCTTTTAAAGTCACCAGAATGCAGGAAACAAAGGACCCCCGACCCACCGCTTTGCTTTTCAAACTCTTCCTTTTTTAATGTCTCAAGGTTGTCAAGTATGACTAAAAGTCCTCGGAGCGTTTGGTAGAGACCCAGCTTTAAACGATCACATTTCTATCCCTGTCCTCCTCTCTGCAGGTGATCAGCAGCGATCCATACTGGGTTCCCACCACAGAGGAAGAATACCTGCACTTCGGGGAGAAAGCAGACTCTGCAAACCAGTCCCTCAAATACATGAACGCTGTCCGCCGCCGCAAAGGCCTCTACGTGGAGGAGAAGATAGTGGAGCACGCAGAGAAGCAGAGAACACTCAGCAAGAACAAGTAGAGAAGAAAACACACACACACAGAAAGATACCTCCGGGAGCAGCTGCTCCTCCAGTCTGGCTGTGAGACACTGGTTACGTCCATCCATCCATCCGGGTCTGCAGACACATACTGTACACCGTGGAGTCACTCTATTTACAAAGATACCTCCGTCACAGCAGCAGTGGAACCACAGTTACTGTTCATTCAACAGAATACAGTTTACACCTTTTACCATACACGTATTTGGTCTTGATTAATTGGAGTGAATGATACATATTGAGGATAAAATATGTATCCCAAAGTCTGTTGTGTTTTTTAGAAATCATTTGTTTTTAAAGCTAATATGTTCATGCAGAAATAGAGCATGGGCAGTAAATACTGACCAATCAAATGGCCCCATTGGATTGTAAATGATAAGTTAAATAAACAAATGTGTGGATATGGATATTATTTGTCATCGCTTTTCTGAGTTACTGTTGTATGACATGACTTTATTCACTATCATTAGGGATGCACTGATACCGATGCCAGTATCGGGTATCTGGTCCGATACAACGGCACCAATACCACTTGGCAGCAGGACGTTAACCTCTCGTCGGCATCTTTCGGGTCCTATTCGGGCCAGTGATGCGGGGGACCGTGCGGGCCGGGATCCCACCTCAGCCGGCACGCGTCAGCCCTCACTTTCATTGCGCCGCGCGGTTTTGCTTGCACCCTCCGACTCGCGCATGCGTTAGACTCCTTAATCCGTGTTTCCAGACGGGTCGGGTGGGTTGCAGACATCGCCGCAGACCTCTGGCGCCTTTTACGTGGGCCGAGCCTCGCCTTGGAGGCACGACGCGTTTGGGGCGCACTAAGGACAGTCCGCCCCGGTCGACAGTTTTCAAGCCGACCTAGAGCCGATCGCGGCGTACCGCCTCGCATGCGGAACTCCCCGGCCTCCCCAGCCTGAAAAAAAGTGGTATCGGTGCATCCCTAACCATCATCAAGGTACATTGTGGTACTGTCACAAAGGGAATGTGTCAAAAAGGGAGTCGTAAGGTCATACATAAAACCAAACAATTTTTCATTACAATATTCCCGAACGTCACTACCCAAATAAATGTATTTTGGACTGATAGAAACAGAATATGTGCTGAAATGTCAGGGGAGGTCAATGGTTTTCACTGTGTGCTTCTTCAGTGCTCAATTCCTGCACTAATGCAATCAAACACTACATCACTGTCTCATGTGTTCATGTGTCACGCTCTGGAAAAAGCCTGCAAATAGCTTCATCCCGTTGTCAGGCCCGTGCTGCCAGTTGATAGCCCGGCGCGCTCGCTGACTGCTAATGGCTGGCGAGCTCCTCCTGCGAGACCTCGGCTAATGCAACGAAAAGGACAGGCTCGTCTCGCATCACAGACTCGGTTGCAGTCATGCATAATTGAAGAGCTCTTTTTTTCCCAGAGAAATCTGGCAGTTTTGCTTCATTCAAGTGACTCAGATTAATTCAACAGCAGTCTCTTCCCCAAGGTCTTCACCCTGCTTCTTTTTTTATTTTTTTATTTCATTACGCAGACCCTGAAGTCGGCTTTTTAATTTGGAAAATACAAATATGGTTAAAAAATTGGGAAATGAGAAGTGTTTTAATTATCAGGGATGGGAGGCCACAGCGGTGAGCTCTCTGCTAGCAGCGAGGCTGTTTACACATCACAGCAATAAAATCAACCCGACTCACGCATCTAAATGTTCTGATGTTTTCCTGAAGTGGTTCACATGTACAAACAGAAATAATGACTAATGCTTCTTAGAGCTACACTGACCTCAGCACAGCATAACGAGGAATCTGTTGTCACTTCCTCCTCCCAGCTCTCCTCACACCGCCGACTTTCCGTGGATCTATTTTTTATATCACACCTCATCTCATCCACCCACCTCCCTTCTTTCGCTCCGTCCCTTCCCCATGTACTGTACTTATTAGTGTTAGACGGACGTATCGTCTTGTCTGTATTGGCTTTTTATGTGGCAAAATCACATATCAAATAATCATTCTTGTTCACGGCTAACATAGCGGAGGTGGTTTTATCCAGCTTTTAGGAGTTGCTTTCACACCTAAAGCTGAGATGAAGAAGGTGACAGGTCTGAAACTGAAGCCGTGTAGGGGGTCTTGGCAAAACTCCATCCTCATTGCAACACATGCCGACTGCAGCATATAGCATTGCGTCACTCTATGCACGTCGGTTCACACACGCAGCACAAACTGAACGCACCATAATGTAATCTAATGAGCAAGGCTGCGTCCCTATTTGGCAATATTTCACGTTTAACATCCACGCTATAAGGAAACCAGAATGTTAATGAGGTAATCGCCGCGAGGTGGATGGAGCCGTCACAGCCGGTGTGGACGGAGCAGCGGCGCCAGGTAGATCCCCGCAGCAGAAGCGCTACCGGAGAGGCCAAACACACCGCCACCCGACGGTACAGATCAGCGCTCTGCACATGTTGACCGTCATCTTTTCTTGTAAAATGTCCGGTGTAATCGGTAAAACCGGTGTTGTCACAAGTTTATTAACTGGTGGGAAAGTTTCCTCACCGTCACATCACTACCAACGACCATTACAGGCATCGTACGGTACGTTCGGTACTGTAGAAAAAGAGTACCGTCACGTTTTTAGAATTTGGGCATCGACTTGGTATCGAAGTATCGATTCTCGTGACATCCCTACTTGGGACTATCAATATTTGTAAGCGACTTAACAGGAAAACAAGCCCAACGTCGCTTATAATAAGCGGACTTGGCAACTCTGCCCCCCCATGTGGAGTAGTTCCTAATAGGTCTCCCCATTACATACAAATACATACACACACACACACACATACACACCCTCCTTAAGCAGTCTTAAGCTGTTTTACCTTTTGGGTTTGTTAGTCATTTACAAAGTGAAGCGCGGTGCGTTCTTCCTGTTTTGCTGTTTCCCTCCTGAGGTCTTCTTCTTTTCTTAGCGCTGCTCTTCCTGCTGCTTTCCTGGAGAGAACTTATCCAAAAATAAATAATAATAATAATGATAATAACAATAAAACAGTTCCAGATGGGCTGTGTGCTTGATGTAACTCGGTTAAAGGAATAGTTACATTCTGGGACTTTTAACTTATAACATGAATGGAGCTGTTGTTAATGTTATTAGTAACATCTGCACTTTTCTTATTATGACAAGTGAAGATGTGTGCCGTGATATGAATGCTCCATGATGTCATCCAGCCTTAATGTGTAGTTGGCTCTCAGACGGAGGCACATACTTTATTTTCTTTGATAGTGTGACGACCAGATTGTGAGATGCCAGCAAAGGCATTAAAATGTCTCCGGTAAAACGGGAAATTAGACGACTAATGCTGTAGAGAAATCGTTTCTACAATACCGCTATCGTTAGCAAAAATGCAATATGTATACTAAAGAAGACAAACCCTTTTTCTCCAGTGTGAAAGACGTAAAGGAAGAGAGCAAAACTTCATTAAAAGCATCTTTTACCAACCAACACTCCATCTGTCCTCCCTGACCAGCCTCAGTTCACATACAGCAGGAACAAGCGACTGGTTTGTTGGGTTGTGTTTCTGGATTGGACTGTTTGGGACTGTAATGCGTGCCCTGTTTTATTAGCTGTCACACTGTGTACCATGATGGAAGTTTGTATTGTGAAGAAGCTGAATTTAAAAGTAATAAATGAGATTTGTTGTTAGTCCTCCTACGTCCCGTCTCCTCCCTGCACTACCTCTTCAGGACACTGTCCCACATCTGGCTGCGCTCTGAATCAAAATCCTGCTATAAACAGATCATTTTCTCATCCCCCGTAGGAGACACAGGCTTCTTGGAAGTTTTTTTTGCAGCATCAGCATGGACAGTAAAAAAAAAAAAAAGCAAAGCCTCTTCCTGTCTCTACCCCGGCAGGTTGTAAAAGAGCACAGAAATGTGTGGAAAACACAGCGGAGCAGGCAATTGTGTTGAGTTTGCAGTAGCAGGCTGCTGTCTGTCTCTCGTGTCTTCAGAGAGGTGAGGTAAGGCGAGGCCCGGCTCGAGGCTGCCGCTCTCAAATTAATTGCCTTTGTTTCCTGCGAGCCGAGCTGGGCTACCTCTGCCATTACCTCATCCCTCTCCCTCCCTCCCTCCTTCCCTCCCTCCCGCTGCTCTCCAGCACAAACCACACTGGCTGTTATTGAGCTGAGGTGGCCAGGCGCTCGCTCTGTGTGTGAGCATGTTCAAAAGAGTTTGAGACTTAAAGGACAGTTTAAGGGTTAGTTAAATTACACAAATGCTAATATATAAATATATAATAAATATATAAACATATTTTCTCACCTCCCTCTCGTGGTGTCGAGGAATTGGAATTTCAAATGTAATTTCTGCTTAGCTAGATAGCGCTAGGGGTAAGTGAGAAAATGTGTTTTTTTTTTGTCATTTAGGTGAACTGACCCTTTAAAGTTTAGGACAAAGACTTGAAGCAGGAATAAATCCTGTCGTCAGCGAGCTAACGCTGGCATTTCGGCGACAGTTTTAGCTAATTTGAAGTTTGACTGGACTCAGTTGGTCAATAAAGTTCATTCAACGTATGCTAGCCTATCTTCTCCTATGTTCCATTTTCAGTCCATGATCACAGTTAAGCTAATTGGTTTCATGTTTCTTACATTTGTAAACAGTGAGACTCCTGTGTGGATTAACAGACCAGGGTTGCCTGGCCTGTGTGACAAAACCAGCCCAATGGCCGATCAAAACCAGCCCAACACAACGCCAGATCAAAACCAGAACAACAGCCAATAAAACCAGCCCAACAGCCAATTAACACCAGTCCAAAACCAGCCCAATGGCCAATCAAAACCAGCAAAGCTATCCCAAAACCAGCACAACGGCCAATCAAAACCAGCAAAGCTATCCCAAAACCAGCCCAACACAACGGCCAATAAAACCTGCTTTTAAAGTCTAACAGCGTTGCTATCAACACATCAAAAGTATCCCAATTCCGCCGGGAAAACACCTGGCATCACTGTGACAGACTGTGATCGACACCCAAAGCATGTTGTGGCAAACGATCAGTCGGGTTCAACTGAACCAACTGGAGGTCCATAAATGTGTGATTTTTATTTTACTCCTTGTTTTTGTCAGTTGCTGAAAATAGTAAAATTATCATTGATACAGAATGTTTAAATACAATCACCTTTTTGTGGGGACTGTACGGTGAGAAGTTTATTTTAAAAAGACAAAAAGTGGGGTAACTTTAACTTTGCTCCCCCTAATTGAATAATAGATAGATGGATAGATAGATAGATGGATACCAACTACTACTTTTATCTAGGTAAAAGAGATAAAAAAATACAATTAAAGATAAATCTCAGCTGTGCAACTTGAAAGTAAATTATGTTTTGTGCAAATTCAAGTCAAATGTGTCTTGTGCATTGCCACTCAGAACATAAGTCTCGTCTCCCGGCACAGAGGAGAGTCATTGTGTGTTGATATGGATGTTGGCAGGAATGATTTCCTGTAGCGCTCCTTATTACAGCGGAGTAGAAGGAGCGTCCCCCTGAAAGCAGCTCTCATACGCTGGGTGAGGCTCATTTTACTGCAGCTTTTTACCGAATGTTCAGCCACTACTCATTCATACCCAGGTTTTTAATGAGGCGTCAGTGCTGACAAATCAATATATTGGAAGAACTTGTTTGTGAGTGAAGCCCCTGAAAGCTTCACACTCAGTGGAGTAACAGATGATGTTTCCCTCCTCCTCCTCCTCCTCCTCCTCATCTCCGTAAGGCTTGTTTCGTCTGCTGCTGCCATGGGGGAATGACCTTACTGTCTATATATTTCCTCATTCAACAGGCAGCCAGAGGTTTCTATTTCTCTAACATCTCTCACTCCCTCTCTCTCTGTGCTGAGACAATGCTCTGCTAATGTGTTCTGCAGAGCTGAGTTGATTTTCTTTCCTGGAGAAATGCCCTAAAGGAGCTCTCTGGCTGGTCCCTATAGACACAACACACAGGATCCCTTACACTCTGTTGTCCATCTGGCAAGACAGCACAGGGCACTGACACACACGGACACACACACACACACACACACACACACACACACACACACACACACATATTGATGCCAGGACAGTGATGTGGTTAAGTGAACGCTTTGTCACGCTGTCGCTGTACGCTGCATGCTGCATTGTCTGCTAGGGAAATCTCTGGCTGGCTCTCTATTCATGTGCCAGCTGATTCTGCCTTCATTCATTCTCTCTCTATTTGTTCGGGTTGTAGAGGAGTGGAGTGTGTTGAGAGGCCAATTACCCGGCCAGTGTGCCAGCTTGTGCCAGGCCAATAGGCCAGTGTTAAGTGTGTGTGTGTGTGTGTGTGTGTGTGTGTGTGTGTGTGTGTGTGTGTGTGTGTGTGTGTGTGTGTGTGTGTGTGTGTGTGTTCTTGCAGCTTGTAGTTCTATGCTTGTGAGAACTGGTCTGGTTTGAATATATTTTAGACGCCTGCGTCTGACTTCTAGTCCTCAGAGTAAGAGCTTGGCTTGAGGCCAGCAATGCCCACTTCCTAAATGGCAACTGTGCCCAGGCAGGAGCTGATTTGAAAGACAGTAAGCTATATTTTTCTTTTAAAAAAATATTGTAGTATTGTTTTTCAATTAGTCGTTAGCCAGTTATTCAAATATTTAATTTATTTCTAACCGCGCTGGTTTTGTGGACTTAGATTCCAGGTAGCATTAAATATGTCCAAGTATGTCGAAAAAAGTCATAAAAAGTCAAATTATAGTATGTAAAAAAAGTCATAGCATAGTTTGTCAAAAAAAGCCATAAAAAGTCATAGTATGTCGAAAAAAGTCTTAAAAAATCAGAGTATAATCTGCGAATAAAAAGTAATAAAAAAGTCATAAAAAGTCATATAAAAGTCATATAAAAGTCATAGTATAGTATGTCTAAAAAAGTCATAAAAAGTCATAGTATAGTATGTCGAAAGAAATCTTAAAAAATCATAGTATAATCTGCGAATAAAAAGTCATAAAAAAGTCATAGTATAGTATGTCCAAACTCAAAAACCATCTTTTTGCCCTAACTTTCAAGTCATATTAGAGTAAATCAAAAAAAATCATTAAAAGTCATAGTATGTCGAAAAAAGTCTTAAAAAATCATAGTATAATCTGCGAAAAAAGTCCTAAAAAAGTCATAAAAAGTCATAAAAAAATCATAAAAAGTCATAGAATAGTATGTCAAAAAAAATCTTAAAAAATCATAGTATAATCTGCAAATAAAAAGTCATAAAAAAGTCATAAAGAAGTCATAGTATAGTATGTCCAAACTCAAAAACCATCTTTTTGCCCTAACTTTCAAGTCATATTAGAGTAAATCGAAAAAAAATCATTAAAAGTCATAATATAGTTTGTAAAAAAAAGTCATGAAAAAGTCGTACAAATGTCATATTATAGTATGTCGAAAAATGTCTTAAAAAAATCATAGTGTAATCTGCGAAAAAAGTCGTAAAAAAGTCATAGTATAGTGTGTCGAAAAAAAATAATAAAAAAAGTCATAGTATAGTATATCCAAACTTTTTGCCCTAACTTTCAACCAGTTAGCTGGCGGGTTGGTCTCACTCTCAATGTATAATTTAAGCCTAGTAGTCCTGCCGACGAGAATAATATTAATTTGAAGCCACTGCCTCTCAATAACCCTCGTTGTTTATGTCCCACAAGCACTGCTGCCTCTCCTTTCACTCAGGCTTCTCTGTGCCGGACCATCAGCTGTTCTGTGACGTCTCTCCGCCTCTCCGGCTGCTGGTGCCTGATTCCACATACTATCACTTTATTCAATATACTATACTATGACTTTTTTATGACTTTTTTCGACATACTATACCATGACTTTTTCGTTCTCTTATTTTAGATGCTATCTTATGACTTGTGAAATAGCTCAGTGTGGTAGATATCTGGTTAGAGCAGTGGAGGTTGTGGGTTCGATCCTTATGTGAGACAGTCTGTTTTCACGTCTAACTTCTAATGACGAAGTCAAATATACCAAGAGAACAGTCCCAAGTGTGTGTGGTATTGGTGGCTTGGCTGCTTAATTCCTGGTTCTGGCTGCGGCAGAGCGGGGTTTGATCCCCACCCTCACATTGATGCCTGTCAGTGGAGTGAGACGAGCATCTCCTCCCAGGGTTTCTGACAGATACAACTGGGGGGTTATGGAACTGAAAATCTGAAGTTCTTACAAATATTACTGAAAGTAAACCATAACCCTGTGTTTGTTTTACTGAAAATAAACCTGTATAATACATAACCCTAACCATGACCTGTATAATATAGAACACATAACCCATCTCACTCAACTGTCGGGCACCGGGGTCAATGGGAGGGCGGGGATCGAACCCTGTTTTGCCGCAGCCAGAACCGGGAACTAAGCAAACAAGCCACCAATGCCACAAGCACATAGGGGTGTTCTCTTCATATATTTGACTTCATCATTAGAAGTTAGAAGTTAGAACTGAAAACAGTCTGTGTCACATAAAGATCAAACCCACAAAAAAAAAAATCATAGTATATTATGTCGAAATATTCTGAAAAGAAGTCATTGTTTAGTACGTCGAAAAATTTAATCTGAAAAACTCATAAAATAGTATTTCGAAATATTTCATGAAAAAAAAGGTCATAATATAGTATGAAGAAAAATTTCCAGAAAAAAAGTCGTTTTATAGTATGTCGAAAAATTGCATGGAAAAAGTCATAGTATAGGATTTCGAAAAATCTTATGAAAAAAAGTCATTGGATAGTACATCGAAATATTTCAAGAAAAAAAGTCAGTGTCTAGTACGTCCAAAAATGTAATCTGAAAAACTCATAAAATAGTATTTTGAAATATTTCATGAAAAAAAGGTCATAATATAGTATGAAGAAAAATTTCCAGAAAAAAAGTCATAGTATAGCATGTCGAAAAATTACATGAAAAAAGTTAGTATAGTATGTTGAAAAAATCTTATGAAAAAAAGTCATAGGATAGTACGTCAAAAAATTTAATCTGAAAAAGTCATAAAATAGTATTTCGAAATATTTCATGAAAAAAAGTCATATTATAGTATGTTGAAAAAAATCATCAAAAAAAGTCATAGGATAGTATGTCGAAAAATGTCCTGAAAAAAAAATGTCATTGTATAGTATGAAAAATTTTATCTGAAAAACTCATAAAATAATATTTCGAAATATTTCATGAAAAAAGGTCATAATATAGTATGAAGAAAAATTTCCAGAAAAAAAGTAATTTTATAGTATGTCGAAAAATTGCATGGAAAAAGTCATTGTATAGTATGTCGAAAAATTTAATCTGAAAAACTCATAAAATAGTATTTCGAAATATTTCATGAAAAAAAAGTCATATTATAGTACGTCGAAAAAATTCATTAAAAAATGTCATTGGATAGTACGTTGAAATATTTCAAGAAAAAAAGTCATTGTATAGTACGTTGAAAAAATTAATCAAAAAAAGTCATAGAATGTCATAGTATGTCGAAAAATGTCCTGAAAAAAAAATTTCATTGTATAGTACGTCGAAAAATTTAATCTGAAAAACTCCTAAAATAGTATTTCGAAATATTTCATGAAAAAAAAGGTCATAATATAGTATGAAGAAAAATTGCATGAAAAAAAGTCATGGTATAGTATGTCGAACAATTTCCTGAAAAAGTCATAGTATAAAATGGCTATATTTTTTTCAAAAAAAAAGTCCTGGTATAGTATTTCAAAAATTTTCATCACAAAAAGTCATATGATAGTATCATGAAAAACCTGTCTAACACATAACCCTAACCTGTATAATATATAACCCTAACCCTAACCTGTATAATATATAACCCTAACCTATAAAATACATAACCCTAACCTGTATAATACATAACCCTTACCTTTTATTATTTTTCTAATACCAGGTATCGATGTGAGGGTGGGGATCAAACCCCACTCTGCTGCAACCAGAACCTGGAACTTAGCAACCAAGCTACTTGGGACTGTTCTCTTCGTATATTTGACTTCGTCATTAGAAGTTAGACGTGAAAACTGACTGTGTTATATAAGGATCAAACCCACAACCTCCAGTACTCTAACCAGATATTCCAACCAGCTAACTAGAACACTGAGCTATCTGACCAGATACACTGATCTAGTTTCTTCATGTATTTGACTTCTTTATTTGAAGTTAGCCCTCAAAACTGACTGGGTCACATAAGGATCGAACTCACAACCTGCAAATTCCAACTAGATATCTACCACACTGAGCTGTTCCTCAAGTGATAATATACCATGTCAAAAAAAATCAAAGTATAGTATGTCGAAAAAAGTAATACTTGAGTCCGTCGAAAAAAATCATAAAAAAGTCAGAGTATAGCATGTCGAAAACTTTCATAAAAAAAAACGTGATAGTATAGTATGAAAAAAGTCAAAGTATATTATGTCGAAAAAAATAAAAAAAAAAAGTCATGGTATAGTATGTCAAAAACAGTAATAGAAAAGTTAAGTATAGTATGTTGAAAAATTTCACGAAAAAAAGTCATAGTACAGTATGTCAAAAAAATCATTAAAAAAGTCATGGTATATTATATCAAAATTTCATGAGAAAAGTAATAGTATAGTATGTCAAAAAAGTCATAGTACAGTATGTCAAAAAAGGTCACAGTAGAGTATTTTGATTAAAGTCATAAAAAGTCATAGCATAGTATGTTGAAAAGATTCCTGTTGGAACCTGCTACCCTGTTGCCCCTTTTCTCCCTTTTCTTCTTAGCCTCAAGCTTGGTTGGCGATTTGCAGCTCTTTAGAAACCTATGGGTGACGTCGCGGAGACTATGTCCATATTTTATACAGTCTATGGCAATAACTCCTTTGTTGCTTTTGGTGTGACATGTGTACGCTATGTAGATGGTACTGACTGCAATGTAAACGCATGTATGCACAAATATGTTACACTCAGAGCTCGTGATGTAGAATAAAGAGTGACTACTTGTAGTGGGTGGGATGGGTCCAACAAACACAGGACTTTCAATTAGGAGAAAGGTGATTGTGTCCCAAAGTGTTGAGTTACTTTGAAGATTTGTGACGTGTTTTGACGTGTTTTCCGTGCTTATGTTACGTTGTTTACGTATTATACTTAGTTTACATACTTATTTTACGCCTAACCACGATGTGTTTCCTAAACCTAAGTGGTTTTGTTCCCAGAGGCTCTTACAAACAATCAGTTTGGGGCCGTCGGTGAGCGTCCGTCTGCCTAGTTTTTGCGGTGTGTCCTGCACCGTCGGCTCTAGTCTGTCCGTGTTGGAGTTTTTCCGGCCGATTCACCATATTGAATTGGTGGGAGAAATCACCTTGATTAGTTCGTCAGCTTAAATGTATAAGCCAACGAGTCAGGAGGAAAAGCACAGAAGGCTCTTCTCATTTTCCATCTTCATCTTATCTGATCATTCCAGTACACGGTGACATGATTTTCACCTCATCTGGAATGAAGCTAAGTGGTGAGTGAGAGTGGTGTGAAAATGGTTGACAAACGCTGCTTTGTTTCATGTACGTATCATAACAACGGCTTTTATATCAGCCGTCCTCGGTCTTACGGTTTTCCTTTTTGAATGGCGAATTCAGACTACCGCCGCCTGCTGGTGTGGAGAGTTATTTTCCTCTCACGCAGGCGCAGAACGTACGTGTTAACCGGTGGTGTTTAAGCGGCGTGTTCAATTGCAACTTTTTGGCCAAGACAAAGGCGACGTGAGGCGACGCAACAGTCGGCCTTCATCGCAGCTAGTTCTTTAATATCGGTTTGGTGTGTCTTGGCGTTAAACCTAACTGCAGCTGTTACCGTAGTTTTGTTGCCTAAACATTCACAGTAACAACATGGCGGGAAATGACACACAAAAATGTGTTGTAGTTACACGCAGAATGTCCAGTATGCAACTCAAGATCTGCATTTTGATTTTGTCTGCACGTAGAACACAGTTACATTCCCCCTACTGTCGTGGCGGATTCTGCAAAATCTGGAAAGTGACAGGTGCATGAGTTAAAATGGACACACCCATGACATCACCAGGTCAGATCCAATGGAGGTTACTCCGCGCTCAGCTGGAGTTTGCGGCAAACTGCCAAAACTGAGAGCGAGCAGCTTTGAAGACAGCAAGCAACGGAAGCCCTGCTGCTCGCTTAAATCAGGTCACAATTCGTCCTGCGCCCCCCGAAAACATCGATTACACTCACCATTCTGTCCTCGCTCTGCTCGCCCTCAAAGCAAGTTCTGCTCTTAAAAATCTGGACTTACACGTTGGTTCCTTCTCACCCAGTAGTTTTGTCACTAATGCACTTCCATACATGCTCCCGTATACAGCAGTCACAGCTAATATCATGCATCCAAACACACTCAGCTGGAGGAAACTGACACACGAACACAGAGGATGGGTTTTTCCGCTCAGCTCATGAATGTGTAAAGCCCTGTGCTGCTCTCGGAGCCTGAGGGGGAGACTCCACAGCAGCAGCAGCAGCAGCAGCAGTTTGCATCACTTCACACACTGTCTGATCAACATAAGAAATGGGTCAGTGGGGTGGGGAGTAGAGGGGGTCGTCGGGGGGGAAAGGGGGTTGGGTATTGTCAGGGAAATGGTGCTCCCAGTTCAAAGGAGCAT
>CAKAOH010023187.1:16205-27496 GCA_916701665.1 Sebastiscus tertius
GGGGGGGCGGGGGGAGCAGGCAGGGTCAACCGGTTCATCACCCAACATAAGGTTCACTGTTGAAATGCAACCTGTTAAAAACGTTTCTCTTCTATCATTGACTCGTGGAGAGCATTCTAACTTTCTGTTTTATTGCTCGGTATTTATCACCGTCTGAAGCCAACTCAGCAAGATGGTCGAGGACGATTGTGGGTCAACAACAACACAGTGTGACTCTGCTTAGGCTACATCCACACTAATCTTGGTTTTGTTTTAAAACAGTGTTTTAAAATGAAAACGATCTCCATCCAGACGAGCTTTTTAGGGCCGTTCAGAATTAATCTCCGTCCAGATATACCACGCCTGAAAACGCATATCACATGACCGTTCACGTACACTGGGCATGCAGTTGATGCAAAGATTGCCTCCTGTACATAGAGCGTGTTCAGTGTGTCCGCCCGTTTCATCTCAAAAATACGTTGAACAATATAAACCTCAGGTTTTGTCTCACTGCGACGACATTTACTGCTGCATATATTTACTGATGCACGTTGGATGTAATGGATGACATGCAGAGGAGGAAGATTAAACCAAGAGCGTCCGTCTCCACAGTAAATCATCCGTTGAGTATTTGTTATTTATTTGGGCTTTAGAATGTAACTGCCACAAAATCAGTGTCTCTATTACCGCTCACTCATCCAATCTCTCTCTTTTTCTCACAATGAGTTCCTCAAAAGGCTCTTAGTTCCGAGGGAAAGTTCCTGTCGGGGCTTCTTGTTCAAATTAGCTAACCAGCGAGTCAGACCTGCAGGAACAGGCCCAAAGGCTTGGACTAACAGATAGACAATATATATAGAAATCAGATGTAACTCTGATACCACCCTGGTGAACACACAGTGGCCAAATTATTCAGGGAATAAAGAGAAGAACAGCTTGTTGTGCTTGTTTAACTTTGATGGAAATGACGATGGTGATGAGAACAACTCTACAAAGGTCTTGTTGTAAAGTTGAACTCACATGACTCTATACGGTACGTTGAAATTTGTGTTTAAATCAAATTATTGGTCAATAATTGCTGCAGTGATGTCTTTTCCATTTTAACTGAGACTTGGCTGCTGTCAGACTGAAAAATGGGCAGTAAATGTTTATAGTTATATGTTTTAGTCAATCTGGTAAATGAGATGAGAGTGATACTCAGGGTTTACAGCTCTTGCGAGAGAAACACGCAACCAGGTCTACAGAAACAAGCCCTAAAGAAGCAACTCTACCCCCCGAAAAAAAACCCAAAACAAGCGGCCTTACCTACCACAATAGGTATACCTATTGCCTCCAAAGTTTAACATAAAAATGCTGATGCAGTGTACTTATTATTTTACTTTTAAAGTCACCAGAATGCAGGAAACAAAGTCTCTGAAACTAAGGACCCCCGTCTGTGATTTTCATATCCTCCCTTTTTTTAAGGTCTCAAGGTTGGCTAGTATGGCACCATCGCATGTGGTCTGAGCGCCCGGATCTCAATGTGTCTTGGGTGCATTCAAACCTGTACTTAGAGCTGTCCACTTGTGATCGGATCACCCAAGATGCATGTTAATACCAGATCTGAACAGGGCCTCCGATGCAAAGCTTGAATCAATACAGATAAAGCAGTTGAGAACAGAAAGCAGACTGCAAGAAAAGCGTTAGCCTGGCTGATCGACCCCTGCGGGGGCAACAATTACTGCACCATCAAGCCAAAGCCAATCAAAGATGGCAGGCCCAAACACAGCTTGCCTTTCACATGCATGCAGCGGCCTGGATAATCATCTGCCAATCACTGACAGGAAGCTTGAATGGAAGCACAGGGGGGTCCACACACAAGGCAGCCATGCATTAACTCCTTGTTTGCTGTTTGCTGCTTCCAATCAATCAATCAACAGCTTCCAGCAGGTAATGGGGACCAGAATAGACGGCATTGTGCTGTATGGAAATGCACATGTGAGCGTGTTAGTGTGCAGCTGTGTGCGTGGGAGGTTGCGGGGGAAGCATCTGGGGCTCTGGGCTTTGATGTCGAAGGCCACTTGGACCTGTCGACAGATATGAACACACACTGAGATGTACTGGCTATAGCCGCTAATCAGCAGAACTTTCCCTCCTTAAATCATTACAGGCCAAGCTTCCATCAGAGGGATTATTTTCCATTCATGACTGCAAATACAGCAGCATTCCTTCTCTTACAGCTAAGCCTCGCCGTAATCCTGTCCACAGAGCTGTTAGCGGGGGAGAACCCACACACACTGTATAGGTGCAATGTGAATGCATACAGATACTAAAGCATAATGCATAGTAGTTGGTGAGCTGTGAAGATTAACTCTTAAAGTCAGGAACCAATCACAGGATTCGTATTGTATGTTTGTGCATAATGTATATATGTGTGTGTCAGGATTATTAATGATTGCCTGGATGAAACACAAGTCTTAGCTGCAGCTTCAAAAGGCTCAGACCCGTCTTCTGAGCTCCAGTGTCAGGACTCAGCCGGTGAACACATTGTCCTGATTGTCTGCTTCAGATTAGCTGCTGTATAAGTACACAAAGCCTAACATTCACATGATTGCATAGTCCCTTTCACGTATGCACTTACAACCCTGAATTTATCTAGACAATACCCGGAGGAGCTGTATGTGTGAACGCAAATTTCCGAAATTCCGAATCATTCGGACCGGACTTCACCCTGCCACCTCCTAGTACAACGTCTGTGCAATGTTCACGGCAAGCGAGAGGGTGTGTTGATGCCGTTTCTATCACGCGACTGGCACAAAACCGTAAGAAAACAAACAACCGACAGTGAAGAAGAAGAGTCATCTACTTGAAGACGCAACAAAAATATGACTGGAGAGACGGCGAGATTCGGGAACTTCTGTCGGACAAATTAAAGGAACAGCAAGAGACTCAGTTGTTTATGACCATATTACGAACCGGCCACATGACTGCGGTGTAATTGTGTCCTGCCTCCTGCACACTCTTCCAGCCTGTTCACACGAGAAGGCATATAAATGCCACGATAATGCACAAGGAGTTTAGCATAATAAGTACGCCTTTCCGTGTGTCATTTGTACGCCATGTATCCTGTACTGACTGCATTGTAAACGCATCAGCGTATAACTGCTACGGTAAGAGTTAGTGACGTAGTATAAAAAGAGAGAAAGACCACTTATGGAGGGCAGGATGGGTCTTTTAACCAGGAGACCCACGTTCGAGACCGGTGTTTTGTTTTATAAGTTTTGTTGGCGACATTTGTGACGTGTAGTTCCATAGTTGTTTCCGTACGTGTTTTGCTTAGTTTACGTACTTATTTTAAGCGCAACCATGACATTTTTCCTTAACCTAACTGTTTTTCTTTCTTAAAAATAACTGTGGACGTTTGCATGGCGTACAAATGACACGCGAATGTATCTGTGTAATGTCGTCGTATTTTAACGCCTTCCCATGAGGCTGAGTTGGCTCTATCCAGGCGCCACCCCTCGCCTAAACCAAGCATTTATTTATTTATTTTCCTTTATTTAACCAGGTCAAATATCTCTTTTACAAGGGAGACCTGGCCAAGATAGCAGCAACACAGTTATAGTAAAAGTAACAGACAACACATAAATTAACAACATTAAATACAAAACACTTTCACACAGACAACCTGGACTGCAGCCATTTCACCAGAACCTTAAACTCATTCAAGGTAACAGATTGTAAATTATTCCAAGCCTAAAAGCTTTCTTTCCCAATTCAGTTCGTACTTTGGGAACAACAAATTGCAGAATGTCTATTAAAACGAAGATTGTGACTTCCAGTTTTCTTTTTTAAAAGAGAAGACAAGTAAGAAGGAATTATACCTAGAAAGCTTTTGTAGATAAACACAAACCAATGACACATAAAGATGACTAATTCACTTTAGAGTAGAGTACACGATGGTGAGTCAAAGAACGACAGTTTGTAATGAATCTCAGTGACCCGTGATACACGCTATCCAGCATGCGAAGACAATGAGCGGAAGCACTCATATACAGCATACAGTCTGAAGGTAGAGTCCACAAAACAGAGGATTTCCAGCAAGTGAGTCCCAACCAACAGCAGACTTTTAACCAGGAGACCCGTGTTCAAGACCCCTGTTTTGTCTTGTAAGTTACGTTAGTAACGTTTGTGTTTTTTGTAGACGTTTGTGACGCGTTTACTGTACTTGTTTCCGTATGTGTTTTACTTTGTTTACATACTTATTTTAAGTCCAAACATGACGTTCTTTCCTTACCCTAACTAAGTGGTTTTCATGCCTGTACCTAACTGCAGTCGTTTGCGTGGCGTACAAATGACACGAGAAAAGGCTAAAATGTGAACTCCTGACACGCAGAATGTCCGTGTTAATGTCGTGGTATTTCTACTCGTGAGACCCGGTTGCCCCTTTCACATTACCCATTAGTCATTTGATCCATTGTTTAAACAAAACTAGTGATTAGCAGAGCTTTCAGACATTGACAAGAATTGTACCACTTTAGGATTTGCTTTTTCAATGTCACAGAATGATGGCGATTAAAAAGAGCGGGTGGTTAAAGTCGATCTCTGAAACATAAATGTCGGGATTCTAAAAAGGTCCAAGTGGTCCAGTTCCACATGTGAGTAAGCTTTATGTTGCACAGGGCCTCCCTCTTCAGCACAATACTGTACATGCTGATGTCAAGAGAGAGAAAGCCTGCAGCACAGAGCGCACACACAACGGTAATTACCGATCCGGAGACTTACTACGCCTACTTAATTGTGCTCCATGCTAAAAAATCCCAGGGCAAGAGGAGACAAAAGGAGCGCATATGAAAAAAATGCATCAGGGAGACCCTCTTATCTTTCATTAGGATTGCTTTGTCTTGTTCTGCCAGCCACCCCTGTTATTACGTTTCCTCTCCTCCAAACAGCTAATGACTCATTCTGCTCTGTTCATAAAGTACTCTCTAAAACAACAGCCAGACATCCTACACTCATATAATATCATGTGAATAATCTGGAGACGATATCGCTGAATCATTTTTGTGAGTGACAAAGAGAAGACAACACAGTATGGGTTGAGACCGGAGAGACGGAGTAACAGAAGCCGTTATAATAGGCTGGGATGTAAACATATACTGTCTGCCACGGTGAGGATTTCAAAAACCGCCGGAATGGAATTAAGCCGGAAACACTTTGGTAAGAAAAAAATGGTTCAGAGCATTTCATGCCACCGAGAAGAATATGTCATGCTGCGTAGGTGTCGTGATGCGATATGCACACCTTCTCCATTCATTCTAGCCCGGGAAGCCATGTGGCTGAGTGATAACATTTTACCCGGCGAGATCTGTGTTGAATCTCTCTGACACCTCCCCCTCCGCCTGCCTGTTCTGGGGGGAATGAAAGCGGGTCTGCGTCCTCCTCATGAGATATGCAGTGGCTCTCATTCAAGCAGCCCGAGCCAATTTACTGACTAATCTGTGCCACTGTAGGCCCTTCGCTGTCTTTGCGCGGCGGCAGAGAGAGAGGGCTTTGTCTCGGAAATGCCTGCTGTGTTTAACCCTGGTGCGCTGTTGCGTTGGCTTCCCCGCTGAATTTCTGCCAGCGGCCAAACATTGGTAAAGCAAAGTGTCCTCAACCATCCCCACAGAAACATTAGAAACATCTGCGGTAGATTCAGGAAAAGGAAAAGACTCTCTCTCTCTCTCCGAGTCACTGCAGACAATATGTTCTATGTATGATTATATTTTTTTTTTGTACAGGCAAAACATCCTGTCAGCAGTGTTGCCAGATCTCGCGAGAGAAACAAGCAACTCTCCCCCTCCAGAAAAGCCCAAAACAAGCAACCTTACCTACCTACCACAATATGAGAGAGAGAGGTGGCAACTTGATCTCTTCATATAGATGTATGTATTTATTTTGGATTGCATGCATTTCAGTTCATTTGTGCAGACATTTTTAACTTGTAACTTTACATTTTTCTTGTCAACTAAACCTAAACAAGTTGAACATTTCATTTCATTTTTGCATTTTTGCAAAGACCGTGAATCCAATGTCGGTAAGCCTCATTAAAGAGAACGGTGCCGCGTTTCTTTTATGTATTTCAGTGCTAACATGTTGAACCAGATCGGTTTGATATGCTCATATATCACAATTACAATTACCGCAAAACTGCCTGCGAATGGAGACTGGAGCCCAAATGAGCAACTACACTTTAGAAATAAGCCCAAAACAAAGGCAACTGCCAATATTTGTAAGCAGCTTTTTGGGAAAAGAAGCCCAAAGTCGCTTATAATAAGCAGACTTGGCAACTCTGCCTGTCAGGATAACATTCACTTCAGTCTTATGTGAACTGATTTGAACTACGAGTACAACATTCACACCCTCTTCACGCTGTGATTGGCCAGCTGTGTGCAGGTGAGAAGCAAGCAGCGTTTGAACTTCTGTCTACCTCTCTTTTTTCATTTTCATTTACACAACTACTTTACAATATTAGGGGCAGCTGTGGCTCAGGAAGTCGATCACTCAATCAAATATGTCACCCTGTATTTGTACAGTATAGTACCTTTCATACAAACATTTGTCACGTCATATTTCACTGACGTTGCTTTAATACGAAGGCACCGAGGCGAGGATGGATCGACTCCTCGCTTCTCTTCCTTGCCTCCTCCGCTCGTATCTCTTGTGGGCGGGACTAAGACGCGAGGAGAGGAGGTGAGGAAAGGAATCGAGGAGACGCTGTAGCATAATGAAAAGCACCCTTAATGACATTTCACTCACTCTCAGTTCAATCTGAATCAACTTTTGTCTACAGCCTTTCTGATCATCTCAGGAGTTTTGATGTCCTCCATACAAACAGACAACCCATTGACTATAAAGCAGCGTGTCAGCAGCTGGTCACATCACCAGAGATCATGTTTTATCCTGTTGTACATCATCTTTTATTTTAGGAGGGACTAACATGGCGACAAAAAACATTTCTGCTACCTAACCAGGGAGTATACGGCCCCGGCATAATGACAGGCTGCATAACTTCGCCTTTGGGCTTACACCGTACATATCAAAGTGCTGAAATGACTGTGCAGGCATCTGCCACCGAACAAGCCGCAACTTATGTTGCGCTGTAAAATTGTGAACCATGTGGTGGCCGAACATCTCAGTCTTGAAAGAATTAACAGAGGCAGCCTGCAGGCATACATCACTTCAGCACGCAAAGGATATGACGATGAAATGAAGCGTCTAAAAACCTAACAGTGGACAAAAACAGCAGACTGAGCTGAAGAAAAGAAAGTGAAAGCAAGACGGACAAATGAAGGAGAGGCTTAAATATTCCACATTATATACACATTCATATTTGAGCATGAAAGTTCATTCCAGTTCAACATGCTTTTCTTTCAAATAATGAGATGAGAGGACTGATATCAGTATCATGTCTTGTGTCATGCTTTAAGTATGGGGCCGGAGTCACATCGTGGTTATCCTAGCTTAGCATGAGCAACACCTCTAAGACTTGATCTTTTATCCAGTTTTAAGATACACTTTTTGAACCTTAGGAGTTTTTTTTTACGAAATATTTGAACCGGATGAAGGACTTTAGTCATTGGCCCTCTGGATCTTAAGCTATCAGAGAAACAAGCAGAGCAAACGTTATTGGCAGTTCGGCTCGCAGCCCCTCCGGGACGTCTTGTGTCCGCTGAACAGCATCGGAGAAACGCTGATTTCTAACATGAAACTGCTTTATTCAGTGTTTATTTATTCAGCTCCAGAAAGCTTGTATGTGGACCTCAAGTTAAAGATTATTTTGTTAAATTACCAAAGTTACAATTAATTATCACACTCACTTCTAAAGCTGTGATGTATTTCACTAATTTAATTAATAATTAAACCTACACATTAACTATTTATGTTAATTCATGAGGTTCAACTGAGTTGACAGCCAGGCTAGCTGTTTCTCCCTGCTCTTAGAGTGTGTTCCAATCCACGTACTTCCAGAAGTACACTTCAATGTAGTGCACTTTCTGCACTCTGTACTCACTTGAGTAGTGCGTAAATTTCAGCGGGGTAGGGTCGTCTCAAATCGAATACTCTGCGGCGCACTGACCAGAAATGACGATTGCAACATTTGACCGCGGCTCGCTACCCGCCAAAACATCTTCTGAAAAAAAATGAAAGCAGAGTGGAAATTACGTTTCCAACGTCGTCACCTACGATGTGTCCTCCTGTTGGCTGAAAATGCACCAGTATGTTTCCGTATTGTATTGTTTTATTCTGTTATCTATGTCTGTTTGAATAATGCTCATGGCTCTGCCCCTTCCGCTGCGTAGCCAAGATGGCGACAGTTGAGTGTGGAAAGTGTCCAGCGCTCCACACTCAACGATCTGACCGTTTTGAGTACAACATCCGGGTACTTTGAGTGCACTGCATTTTGCCATACTTCCCAGTGTGAACGCATTTATGCACTCAAAGTAGTAAGTGTAAGTACAGAAGTACGCGGATTGGAACACACTGTAAGTCTTTATGGTAAGTTAGGCTACCCATGTGGGAGCCCGCTTCATACTTAAAGTGAGAGTTTGGGTGTATTACTTACAGTAGACACCCCCAGTTTGGAAGCAAAGCACTGCTTTAGTCACCTAAAAAAAAGGCCGTGTGTACGCTATATTTAGAATATGTTTTTCCAGTTTACCTTGCCATGAGACGGACATTTCCAACTGGGAAATGAAGCGGTTATATCCATCTACACTGTCTTCAAAGCCACCAGACTCCATTGATAAAAACTGTGATTTTACCTTGCAGAACACGGGGGGTGTGTGGGAGGGGGGGTTGCTGGTCTACCGCTGGTCTACTGCCTCCATCGGTTAGTTTGTTTGTGTTTTTCTTTGACTTTGGTGAATCAGAACTAACCAAAGTCACACAAACAGTGGTAGACCAGAAAACCCCCATGTTCTGAGAGGTAAAATTACTGTTTTTTTCCAATGGAGTCTGGTGGCTTTGGAGTACAGATAATAGCTTCAGTTCCCCGTCGGAAACATAGACTGTATAGCCGTCTGACAGCAAAGAAACCCACTGAAAATATTCTAAATATAATGTACACTTAAACTGATGGTGATTCTTTTAAGTGGGCCTTTCTTTTAAGTGTCTAAATTACATTTTGCTGACGTCCTCGTCCACAGCAGGACATTGTTTTGGTTCTGTGCGGTAACTCCACATACAACCCCACTTCAAAACACCCAAACTCTCCCTTTAATGCACAGACAAAAATGTTAACCTATTCCTTTAAATAAAGTTGACTTAATCCTTGAGCATTAATATTCACCACCAAGTGCACTATGAAGCTCCTCTTCAGGCATTACGAATGTGTGTTCAAAAGCTGAGGACACAAAGCCAGGCGAGAGGAACAGAAATGGCAGTGCCCCCAAAAGACTGTTCCACTCCATCAGTCTAATTTCACCTAATCTAATTCCATCCATAAAAAGGTGTAAATGCAGCAGCAGAGGGACGGACTGGATCTTTTTATATGTTTCGCTCGCTGCCATGTTAGTGTGAGTCAGTGTCGGCTCTCCAGACAGAAGAGGAATGAACCAGTTGCAGTCGGCACACATTTGCATAAAGCCCTTCCACCAGGACGGAGTTCAGCTCACATCTTGCGAGCGTGGGCAACGATCGTATACTTTAGTCAGCCACAACAACCGGCCACATTCGGAGGGGACTGCAAATCACTGTGGCATTTAAGCATATATGAAGAGGAGGTAAATATAGAAGTGATGAATAGGAAAAAAAGCATGCAGCGTGTAATGGGTTGCTTCCATTAGGAGGCTCTCAGCACCTTCCTTCCCACATATAGAGAGCATAATCAGAGTTGGTGTATGCATGTGTGAATTATGCCTTTATTCGGAAGGAAAAAAACGACAAGGAACGGTGTGAAGTGTGAGGTTTGGGCCACAGGACTTGCTGGCAAACGGGGAGGTGAGAGGTGAAAGTGGCGGGGAGGCAGAGGTCGCCACTGTCTGTGTCTGGTTGTGTGTGTGTGTGTGTGTGTGTGTGTAGAGAGAGATACAGAGACAGAGGGCAGACGCTGGCCTGGTATGTCTCCGCCGATACACTCTCCGTCTGGCATAATAAAGACCATGTGGAGTCAGACAAACTGTGACCGCTGTGCTCTGCGAAGGATAAAAATCCATTATGCACATAAAGGCACACACACACAATCCCACACACTTACACAAACACACATATATAGAGAGAGAGAAAAAAAAAAGAGCGAAAGAAGCAGAGAGAGAGAGAGAGAGGAAGAGACGTGTCTCAAAACCCTGCTCATTTATAATGCATATGCCGAGCTTGGGCTTTGAACAACAAACCCAGTTCCCTTCCTCCTCCCTCCTCCCCTTCCTCCTCTTCCTCCTCCTCCTCCTCCTCCTCCCTCAGCAGTGGAGGGGAAAACCCACAGACAGGCTGCTCTGCTGTTTACAGGCAGGGACACGCTGGAGGAGAAGGTTGAAATCAGCTCATATATACGGACCACACTGACTAATGGTAAATATCAGATTCTGAATGTGAGGATTAGTGTGAAATATCAGCCGATTAGACTGTTGTCAGGCTATTAAATAGACGTTTTTGGTCGCTGTAGGCCCCATAAATGTGGGTCAGTAGGGGCCTACTACACCCACTAGTAGGTTCTATCATCTATTCACATGGTAGATCACCGAAAGAAGGAATAAAAGAATGTGACGGCGACCTCTAGCGACCGTAGTAATTATGACAGGAGCAGAAGCAGAAGTCAGGCCTGTTGCCTAAACCTAAAGTAGTTGTAGTTTTATTGCCTAAACCTAAAGAAGTTGTAGCTTTATTGCCTAAACCTCAGTTTTAAAGCTAGAGTGAAGATACTGCTTACTAGCTTGTCTTGAAGGAGGCTAAATAACGCTCCAAACTGGAATGGCCGTTTTCAAAGGGGTCCCTTGACCTCTGACCTCCAGATCAGTGAATGTAAATGGGTTCTATGGGTACCCACGAGTCTCCCCTTTACAGACATGCCCACTTTATGATCATCACATGCAGTTTGGGGCAAGTCATAGTCAAGTCAGGCACACTGACAGCTGTTGTTGCCTGTTGGGCTGCAGTTTGCCATGTTATGATTGGAGCATATATTGTTTTATGCTAAATGCAGTACCTGTGAGGGTTTATGGACAATATCTGTCATTGTTTTGTGTTGTTAATTGATTTCCAATAATAAATATATACATACATTTGCATAAAGCAGCATATTTGTCCACTCCCATGTTGATAAGAGGATTAAATACTTGACAAATCTCCCTTTAAGG
>CAKAOH010023188.1:0-13070 GCA_916701665.1 Sebastiscus tertius
GGATAATGAAATATAGGAGATATACAGTAGAGACCAGGGGGATTAATAAATGTCAAATATGGAATATAATGCAGGACAAGAACTGAGGAAGACTAAAGTGAAGAATGAAGCTGTACATTTATACGTTTGTAGAATACAGTAAAACAAGTCTATAAAGGTGCAGAGATACCACCTGGTAACACTTTACAAACGTTGAAAAATATAATGCATTTGTAAGCAGACATGTAGATATTTGAAGTGCTTATTATAATGTATAATATTTGTCAACAATTATAATTTCTCCTTTCTCTTTTGCATATTTTATATTATTACAGCTGTGTTTTGTCGTTCATTATCTGTTTATATGCCAGCCTGCAGTGTGTTATAAACCATTTATTACATGTTTATATAAATGCTATAGAGGGAGGTTAAAGTAAAGCATTGCTCTTTCACTGTTATTTCTATTAATATTATAGATCCTGCAATTATTGCAACTACTACGACATCAACTGCTGCTGTAACTACTGCTACAAATCTCAATACAACTATACTGCTGCCACTATTTCTCCAACAATAATGCTGCTAAAATACAACAACTATTGCCCCTTATACTGCCTCTTCAACTACTTCTACTATTAATACTATTTGCACTACAATAACTACACATATGCCTGTTTGCCTTTATATTTGCATAAGATTATTATTACAATATCCATTTCTTAAAGGCGAAAGCTATCTTTAAGTTAAAAAAAATAATAAAAAAGATAAAAACACCACAATATTATTATTTTAAATAATTTAAATTTTAATTGTATTGTATTTATTGTATTTCTATTAATATTATAGATACTGCTATTGTTGCAACTACTACAACAACTGCTGTTAGCTCTACTATTCCTGCTGCTGGTACTAGTATTACTACTGCTATAAATCTCAATATACAACTACTACTACTGCCACTTTCTCCCAGCAATAATGCTGCTAAAATACAACTGCTACTGCTACAAATACTATTACCACTACTGCTCGGGATACCTACTACTGCCCTTATTACTGCCTCTTCAACTACTTCTACTATTAATACTATTTGCACTACAATAACTACACATATGCCGTTTCTACTACTAAGATTATTGTTACATTATCCATTTCTTTAATGTTAAAAAAAGTAAGATAAAAACAGCACAACATATATAAATGAATCAGTTTAAAACATGCCTGTGTTGGTGAAAATAAAAGTCTCTATTGTTGGAGTTTACTGTATGTATTGTATTTCTATTTAATATTATAGATACTGCTATTATTGCAACTACTGCAAAGACTGCTGTTAGCTCTACTATTTAATTTAATTTAATTTAATTATTATAAATCCCAATATACAACTACTACTGCTGCTAAAATACAACTGCTACTGCTACAAATACTATTACTACTACTGCTCATAATACTGCCTCTTCAACTACTTCTACTATTAATACTAATTGCACTACAATAAGTACACAAATGCCTGTTTCTACAAGCTCTAGTACTTTCTACTTGCCTACGATTATTGTTACATTATTCATTTCTTTAAAGCTGTAAAAATCTTTCTTTGAGGTAAATAAAATAAGATAAAAACAGCACAATATATATGAATGAATCAGTTTAAAACCTGCCTGTGTTGGTGAAAAAGGCTGTTGGAGTTTATTGTAGGTCATTAGCTGAATTCCTTCAACAGAAACACAACCTCTCCTTTCATCTCCTTGTCTTTCTTTTTTACGTCACACACACTCAGACCGAGTGAATGTGTGAGACAAAGACAGAAAGAGAGAGAGAGACAGCAGACGGTCTGTATTGCCCCAATAAAAGTCATTAAGCTGAGGGGGATGCTGGTTGGCTGTTTTTCGGTTCAAGGTGCAGCCTTGGACTCACTGTGTGTTTCTGCTGTTGTTCAAAGTCTGGGTCGAGAATCACATCACAAAGCAGCTATTTCACTACTTTTTACTTATTTTTCTTTTTTTATAGTTTGACACTTAGATTTTATATCAGTGTAACCTGGGGCAGCAATTACCTGCAGAACAATCTGCTCTTTAGTGTGGTTGTTGTGTTTACGATTACTAAAACGTGAGCCTGTTTAGTTGTGCTCCTGGGTATACTTTCTGTTGTGATCACAGATGATGTTTTCATTTTATTACCATGTAAAAACATTCAACACAACATCCTGGGAATGGCCTCAAACGACACATTTAAAATAAGTAATATAGTTTGTGTATTTTTATTGACATTTTATTTTATAAAAACTAATTTGAAAAAGCATCTGAACCGGTTTGTGCCGCAGCTGAGAGGCTAAACATTCCCATTTGTAATCTCACAATCAGACTAAATCTAATCTCTAAGTGTCACATGAATTAGTTTTTGTTTTCGAAGGTTTGAATCCTTTGTGAATTAGAAATGCAATCAAGAAGTCTCGTAAATCGCATCATAAAACTTAACTCAAGCTTTTTACATCAAATTAAGGATGACACACTTTTAAAGCTCTTTCAACAGAAACAAGAAACATCCATCTTATACAGATATGTTATCAAACATTTTAATACATTGTCTTCAAATGTATGGAAATATAACACATGAATATACTGAAATCCAAATTGAGTACTGTTGCAATAAATGCAAAGACACATAAAGGTACAAAAGTAGAAGATAGGCATTAAATAATGTCACATTATTATTGTTATTATTATGCAGTCAGTCTTTACAGTCTTTTACCTAAAATCACAGAAGAAATATTAACAATACTAATAACAAATGTCACAGATATCAGAATACTTAATTCAGATTGTCTTCACTTGCCTTAAATGATTGTATTTATATGCTAAATAGATGGTTAAATATGACTTTATGAGGTATAAGTATATCATCATTTAGGGTGAGTTGCCATAAAGTGGGACACCTAAGCTCCTCAAACAAATAAAAATCAATAAAGCTATTGGTATTTAATGTCTTTCTGATATGCCTGAATGCTTCAAAACTATTATATTCATAATTCTTTATTTATTTATTATTATTTACAGTCTTATTGTTTGTTTGATGTTGTTTGATTCTCCACGTAATATCCACACATAAGCCTCGGCTTTGTAACAGCAATGACATTGTAACATTACTGAACATGACATTACACATTTAGAGTGTTTCCTACATTAATTAAGGCGACTTTAAAAGACTTTTCAGTGTCCCACATTTCAGACATGACTGTCCCACATTAGGAAATCAAGATTTGTCTGATAAAAACCTGGCTCGAGAGAGTACTGACATGTCTACCGTTTCTTTTACGAGTGTGATATCTGCATTTTCTTTCATTTTTCACATCCTAAATGAAATCTGAAATGCAAAACAAATGTTCCACATTAGGCTGATTCACCCTTATTATAAACATATTTACATGAGGATTTAAAATTCAAAAATCAGGACAGCAATACAGATAGATAGGAAATATCTCATTTACAGACATATCATTAGATTGTCAACACCAAAACACACACAACAAACATGAATGAGATGTAATGTCCAAAAACACGAGGCTCCACAGACGAGCACATAAAGAGCATCTGTAGTAGATGTTTCCCTGGATTCAGTCTTTTTGAAAGGAAAGGGATAAAGAATTATGTCGTCAGTATCTATCGGACATAAAGGCAGACAGAAGGTTCATTTCTTTACAATATGCCACTTTACATAATAAATAATCAGGAGCCAGGTAGAATATTCAACAGAGGATCAGGCCTCAACCTGAGCCTTCCAGTTCTCCTCTGATGGCAGGACAACACGTTGTTTTTACCTTTTCTTTATGTCTCTGTTAACCTGCGTATTCACGGTCTGAACGATACAGTGCTGTGACGTTAAAAGAAAGACTGTCTCTTACTTCAGAACAGGTGATATCCTGCGTGGTGGTGGTGGTGGTGGTGATGGTGGAACAGCAGTGTCTTGCTTTTCAGTTTCTTCTCTTTCATTCTTCTGTTCTGGAACCAGATTTTCACCTGTCTGGATCAGCCAAGGATAAAATGTTTTTACCATTTCATTTCTTTATGCTGTTCTAGCTGAGATATGAGTTTATGTTAAAATAAAAAGCAACCTATCAGACAGAATATTCTGTAACTGCATGATGTTACTCCACAGTTTTATTCATTCTAGGAGATATTTATTTGTTGTAAGTATTTATTATTCTTGATGTTTACTTTATTTGGATTTGTGTTCTCTTCTGCCAGGTATTTGTTTAGTTGAACTATTTTCTTATTTGTAGTTTTTTGCGTAATTGGTATTTTTGTTTTCTTTTGTATATTAATTGGGTAAAACAGTGAGGCACCCACAGTTAGGTAGGTAGATAGGCAGGTATAGGAGCAGCATGCACCTGGTTGGGCTTACGGTTTCTTACCAGATAGAGACAAATTGTGAAAAAACAAGCATCACAAATGTCCCAGAGCCCAAGTTGACCTCTTCAAATGTTTGAGCAACAGTCCAAAAGCCAAATAGATATATTCATTATGTCCCAGGCAGCAGCTTGTGTTTTACAGATGTTTACACACATGTTAGATCTGGAGTCCAGGATGAAATTTAATTATAGAAATATTGCAACATGCACGCACCGATCTGTTAGGCGCAGAAGGCGGGACAGCTTCATGCGTCTCTCCTTGTTGATGTAAATGTGGTGTAGAAACTCTCTCTCCAGCTCTCTGATCTGCTGCTTGGAGTAAGGACAGCGCTTCGTCCTCCTCACGCTGGGCTCTGCTGGAGACACAGAGAGACAGAGAGAGGAAATTAAAAGGGTTACTACCAAAAAATGACCCAACAGTAAAAATAAATACATGAAATACAACAGAACTATAATCCATCTTTTAAATTAGAATAGATCCAGTGAGTCTAATGTGGTCGGAGGGGACCCAACTCTTCCAAACACCCAAAAAGAAATGAGCAGCAACTTTTAAACTGACTCATAGAAATAAAACTGAGTTCATTTAAATGATTTTCAACTTTTAATTTAAGGTGAATGTCAAGGTCTAAGAGTCCAAACTCAGAGACTCAAAGACATTAACACGACCTCCATGCTGTGTGACTGTTTTAGTGAAGTCAGAGTCTGTAATTAATTAATGCTCTCATGCATTAGTCTGCAAATCTGTGAGTCAAACAGCATTTTATTGAGGCCCTCATGCATGGTTAGTACCATGTGACTGTTTATTATGTCAACAGCTAGCCACTATCAGTTAGACGTGCAGCTACAATGGCCTACACATGGAGAGAAAATTGGAACATTAACTAATTTTATTGTGTAAACTGATAAATAATCACATTTACCAGCACATATAAAATAGTTAATATGAAAAGCACATTTTTTAAAACGTATAACCATCATCACGTAGCTACGCTGAGAGAGATTATATTAAATACATTCTTTAGATTTTACACATTTAGAGAAGAAAGAGAGTTTAGCCAAGAACAGTTGGCTGTAATAGTAAAGATACTAGTAATGTTTGTGTTGTTGTTGTTAATGATTATAGATATGTTTACAGGTACATAATCATCCAGTACACATACTGTATGTACATTCAGTATCTATTTATTTGCACTATTTGCATCGTCTACAACTTACACTTGACTCATAAACATTTTATTTTATTTCTCATTATACTGTTGGTCATTGGCGCTCTTTATATATATATATATATACATATATATATAATTATAATATAATATTAATTATAATATTCATATTTATTTATGTATATATATATACATAAATGAATATGAATATATATATATGAATATATTCATATTCATTTATGTATATATATATGCATAAATGAATATGAATATTATAATTCATATATTATATTATTAATGAATATGAATATTATATATATATAATATATATATATACATATATAATATTCGTACTATTTTATCACCACTTGTGTACACGACAGTTCTGTAGTCCTCGTCTTTATTAGTCCAGCTTTGTTGTCCTGTCTGTAGCTGTTATTGTTATTGTTTTTCTTTTTCTGTGCTGGTAGGTTAGTTTAGAGAGATGCGTAAAACAGGAGTCAAATTCATACTTGGCAAATAAAGCTGATTCTGATTCTGTATCCCAATAGCTTTATTTTGAAAATACGAACTAATAAATGACATTAGACTGAATAAAGACAGAGTAGCAACCTGTACAGCAAATAAACAAATACATTAATTAAATAGTTAACTATTATAGTCTGTTTGTTTGGCTGGAAGAAAGGTCTAAAATCATTAAATGACTTTTCTTGGCTGCCCAGTTTGGGCCTATTTTAGCAGCATTTCACGTGCCAACATTTTCGAGTTAGGAGTTGCTTGAATATCTATAAATGATAATACATATTTATATGTACCATAATATATTTACTGGAACACGTTGGATATCAAGCTATTAGTTGTAGGCCTAAATATCTCATGACCCATGGACGCATAGTGGAGTTTCCAGATGTCTCCACATGCTCTCATTTAGGAGTTGCACTGTTTATCTACATGTTCTCAGTGAACTTCTACATTAAAGTGATGAACACATTAATGCATCAATAAGTATAATCCAATAAGATACATTATTCTGCATAATGTGTACCTTTTTGTTTGGTACTTTACAGCTGAAGTAGGCGTTATTGGAGCAAATATGATTAAAAAAAATAAGTTATTTTTATAAAATGGTCGCTATATTGTGACAGTAGTAGTCTACTGTTTGACTTCCACTCACCCTGGGCCTGTCTGCAGTCTCCTCCACTGCTCCTGGATGAAGGCTCATCCTCCTCGTCCTCTTTCCCGGCCTGAGTAGACTCTGACTCCGGCCTCACCTCGCTGCTCTGCCCGGTGTGACAGCTCCGGTTCTCCTCTCTCTGCTGCTGGCTGCAGCCAGCTGTAATAATCTGCGCTCTTGCATCCACTCCATCTCTATCATCTCCAGCTGCTGTTGCTGCTGCAGACTCGAGGAACTGGTCGAAGCCCTCCGGCAGGACTCTGCTTCTCCTCCTCTCTGCAGCCGGGATCAGGAGCTGTGAGTCCGGACTGAACGCTGCGTATCCACCGGGGAAACTCCGCGCGTCTCCGGAGAACGGCTGTGCGTAAAGAGCTCCAGAGGTGATGGGATGGTTCACCGGGTGGAGAGTCCATGTCCACGGAGGAAGAGGAGGAGGAAGAGGAGGAAACGGTGAAGTGATGGAACCAAAGTCCGACTGTGACGGAAAGGAGCAGCTCGGTAAATACATGGACAATTAAAATACTTTAAATTCTAACAGCTTGTGTTTTAACAGTCATAAACAGGGTGAGATGTTTCCACCCTGTTTCCACATGGACACAGCAAATTATAATTATAATAAAGTTAATAAAAAGCTCTGCATCGTGACCCCTGGAAGTTCAAACTACAAACATAATATAGCCTATAAATAAAAAGCCTTATCTCTCCACCATCTCTTCATCATTACACCAAATGAAGCCCTTTGTAAAGTGCAGAATAGTCTTTGACCTTGAGCCTGCCCAAACTGGCTCTGCTCTTTTGCATGCACACATTGTCATGAGACCTCTTGCATATTTCCAACTCTAAAACCACACCCAGATGTTCAAGAGTAAATCTCTTGGAATAAACAAGCCCTGCAGAAAAAAAGCTGTACTTCAAAAGCCAATTTTAGACATCTGTAACTGAGGCTTATAGTTGGGGGTTAAGTGCACATTATAGAGCCCTTTAAATGTTTTTTTTAATTCTCTGTGATCACCCTTCATCTCCTAATGAGTCCAGACATCCAGCTGAGATGATAGAAGCTTTGTATATTGTGGCTTATTGATTGATAAGTATAATTTAGGGCAGCAACAATATTCAGTTTTATGTACAGAATACAGTCAGGTATTATACAACTTTGTAACAGCGACATCAAGGTGTCAAATAATGTGTTTGATGGGAAAATAATCATTTTACTCACATGATTTTTTAAAAGCTCAATTAATCTGACAGATTTGTGCCAAAACATTGTGAGAAATATTAAAATTTGCTCCAACAACTTGTATAAAACTACTAATATGTTATGAAATACCATTATCAGCTCAGTATTTTGCAAACTAATTATCTCTTCAGCTCTTTTTTTTCTTAAATTTAATTAGTTTTGACTTTGTTGGTGGATTTTTTTGCATCATGATCATCACCAACTGATTGTTAATCATCCTTTTAATAGATGCACGCTTCACTGATTACTGTTTGGAAAACAAAACCTTCCAACTTCAGACTTTACTCTCACATCTGATTCATTTTTAAGTTTGCAAAGTTATCAATATTATTAATAGCAACAGTGCAGTATAGTAGCTAACTGTAGAAGCAAGTTTCCCATCACCTTCCATATATAATTACTGACTAGTAAAGAGTACTAGTTGTTTTAGAAGTAGCAGCAGTAACACAACCAGCACTGGTAGCAGACGAGCAGTAGAAGTATTAGCCGAGCAGTTGTCGTGAGGTTACATGATGCAATATAAAAGCTCTGTCTGTAACAGGAAGCCCTTGTGTTGTTGTTTTAGGGGATTTTCCCAGTTATTGCTCCACAAATCTATGTAAAGGACGTTTTCTATTTTATGCATTCACTCATCATGAGGACGTCTCCATGAAACACACCAGTGTGTTGTTCTGCAGAGAGAAAGGTCATTGACACTTAAAGTTAACGCCCAGAGTTATATGTTTTTAGATGTTCTCAGGATACTGTACAGTATATAGAGCGTGTAATAGGTTGGATTGTGACACACACACTTTGACCAGCCCTATAGGCAAAGCTGATGATGTCACAGCGCTGCTGAATATAGATGCATGTGACAGAAAATAATGTCTCAATGACGCTGATTAAGGCTTCTTAACACGCACACTCACGCAGGCACAACCGTTAGTATAAGAGCTGTCAATCGATTCAAATATTTAATTGCATGATTGTCCATAGTTAATCACAATTAATCACACATTTATCTGTTCAAAATGTACCTTAAAGGGAGATTAGTCAAGTATTTAATCCTCTTATCTACATGGGAGTGGACAAATATGTTTGCAGATATTGATCCATAAACCCTCACAGGTACTGCCTTTAGCAAATAATGAATAAAACAATATGCTCAGATCATAACATGTCAAACTGCAGCCCAACAGGCAACAACAGCTGTCAGTGTGTCAGTGTGCTGACTTGACTGTGACTTGCCCCAAACTGCATGTGATGATCATAAAGTGGGCATGTCTGTAAAGGGGAGACTCGTGGGTACCCAGAGAACCCATTTACATTCACACATCTGGAGGTCAGAGGTCAAGGGACCCCTTTGAAGATGGCAAGCTAGGATGACGTTGTTGGTACCGTTGGATTCATTCAGTTTTCTAGTTTCACTCTAGCTTTAAAACTGAGCCGCTACAACCTCAACATCACAAGTTGCGTTAATGCGTTAGTTAAATTAGTGGCATTAAAACAAATTTGCATTGACGCGCTATTATCAATTTAAATTTGACACCTCTAATATGTTGTTAAACAAGATTTAACCATCCAGGAAAAGGCAGTTGGAGGTTGCTTAAGAGAAGGATGGAAAAGACCAACCAACAACATGTAGGTCCAATGAGCCGAGGCCTTAAACTACCACAGCAACCTGAGGTACTTTAAGGCCTTAAAATCAGAGTATTAACGATAACGTAATGTGCTGGTGGGGAGCTGCGGGGCTCTCCCTCTCTCCTCTCCTCTCCATCTTGTGTAGCCTGTGGACATCTCAGTATCTCAGTTCAGGTTCATTACTTCATTCATCAGGCTCTGGAGAGAGAGAAGACGACAATAGACAGAGGGGCGAGGGAACGCCGTGAGGGCTGGCTTTTACTGGCTGACTGCCTCTCTGTTAGCGTGACTGTCCACAGAAGAGGCCTTGAGTACATGTAGGGGATGTTCATCATGGCCTGGAGTGGCTTTTTATATGTTCACACCACTGTCATGAAATATAATGCAAATTATCAGCATGTACTGGATGCAGTGGTGGGAAAAGTACTCAAATCTTTGACTTCAAAGTACCAGAAATACTGTCCTGTATTCATAATCTTACATGAGTAAAAGTGCAAAAGTATTAAAAGTACTCATCATGCAGAATAATATATATTATATATTATATTCCTGTTGATGCATTAATGTGTTCATCCCTTTAATGTTGCAGCTGGTAAAGGTGGAGCTCATTTTAATTACTTTATATAATATACTGGATAGTTTAATAATAAATACATCATCATTTATTTATTGATTTTATTTTGTATTAATAATCAAAATCTGCAAGTAGCTAAAGTTATCAAATAAATGTAGTGAAGTAAAAAGTACAATATTTCCCTCTAAGATGTGATCGAGTATATCACACGTTTGGGGGCTCTACGATGTGTACGGGAGTAGGAGTAGCATAATATAGACGTTTTACTAAAGTACACTACTTGAGTAAATGTACTTAGTTACTCATCCCCGCTGCATGTATGTTAGTTTTGCATGACTGAAAAAAAATATCTCTATAAATTAAATATCTCATAGCACTTAATATAAGACTAACATTTCAGTGAGATATAGGGACTTGTTTTTAGACAATTCATCTTGAATATCTTCAGTTTGAGGCCTGCAGGCTTATTATTATTATAACGAGCAACACTTCTTAATACTAGTGAAATATAGCTCAGAATGCCAGCTAATTTCAAGATCTCTTTTTATTTTGAAAGACCTAAATATTACATCTTATTTCAAGAAATCCTACCAAGTGCACTTGTTCTATCGGCCAATTTTTGTTCTTAATACAACAGGAACATCTCGTTTTTTAACTTATTTTTGAAGTGACCTTTATCTTTTTTCACAGAAGACATTTTGACATTTCACAGGAGGAAAAAGTGTGTAAATAAAATAATGGTTGTGCTATTGTTCAGGCTGGATCTCGTACTTTCACACTGTCACAGTTTACTGGGACTCTAAGAAAGGAGCCATCGTTAATGTTTTATACCATGACAAATCTGCTGTAAAAGATACCAAGAGTTCTAATTTGCTCAACAGCGTGTTGGACTGCTGACGTTTAGTTTTCATTATGACCTACAGTACTCTTTAGTGTCTTTAGTGCTTCAGCAGGTGTCTGCTACTTGAGACATCTCACTGGTTGTTTCTCTCATGCTTCTCTGACCAAGAGGACTTTAATGCACATACAGAACTAAACTCCAACAGACTCTTAGCTTGGTGGTTTTGTTTCTGGTTACATCCCATAAATTTGGATAATGTGACTTATAATTTACAGCAATGTAAACTTTTCTGTTTAACATTTAAGTCATTCAGTACTAAAAGGTAATGAAGAAACCAGATGTTGCTGTAATATATACATCATGGCTATATTTAGGTCATCACATATCACAGGCTGAACCAGGCTGCAGCAGAAACCCCCTCAGGTGTACCGGCTAAAGCAATATAAATACCTTTAGAGGTGTATAATAAATATTTATGTCTAATTAAAAGACTTAATGCTCAACAGCAAAATAATAAAAAAAAGCAAAGCAATTATTTTCAGTTAGCTTTGTGCTTTTATGTTTGCTTACACAACGTTATTATTAATATAACAGGAGGAATTAATGAATGAAGCTCATATAGGTATTTATTTCAGTAAAATCACGTGGCTAGCCATAGTGAACTAAAGTCATTTTAATAATGGATCTAAATCGATGAACAAATAAAAACATATTGATTATTAAATCCACACATCCATTACCTCTGAGCGCTATTCTGTAAATAAATACAGAATACAAGATACAATAATACAATAATGTGCAATTTTGTTAATAGTCTGTTTATTGTCAATACTGCATATACTGCTCCTATTTTTATATTTCCTTATTGTTCATATTTAGCTTCACTTTGTTTAGCTCTTTTTTACGGTGTTAGCTGATGCATCTCGTTTCTGCACTAAAAATCATGTAAACTATTTAGTTAGTTATATTTTCCTCCTCAAACCTTGTTTATAGCTCGCTCCTGTATTACAGGCTTGCAGTAATAATAGTTTTTTTGTTTGCTTTTGTCCTTTTAATGTAAACTAGTGAAACTTTTCTAGGCTTTAAAACATTTTTTTGCATTAAAATGTAACGTTTTGCGTCAAGTAACACACAAATATACATATTTACATATATACATATATATATATCCTCTTTTCTGCTGCACACTGCAAAGTTCCCCACTGTGGGACTAATAAAGGAATATCTTATCTTATAATGTGAAAATAATTCAAATTATGTAAATTAGTCGAAAAATATTTTCCTCGTGAAACCTTGTTTCTAGCTCCTGTATTAGATAAGGCAGCTTTATTTGTAGATCATATTTCAGCAACAATTCAAAGTGCTTGACAGAAACATTCAGGAACATTGCGACAAAGTGCAAAAGAACATTAAGACATAATTAAAACAGTTATAAAAACATTAAAGATTAGAAAATAAAAACAAGCTAAAAATAAAAGCTATAGGAAAGAAGCTAAAATAGAATATAACACAAGAGTAAAAGCTAGTGCAATATATAAGATCATTATCTGGTTTAATAAAAGGCAGCAGCAGCTAACAGGACAGTTTGAAGCCAACAGGCTTGCAGCAGTAATAATAATAATAGTTTGTAGTCTGCGGTTTTTTTTGTTTTGCTTTAGTCCATTTAAAGTAAGATAGTGAAACTTTTCGAGGCTTTAAAACATTTTGTGCATTAAAATGCAACGTTTTGCATTCCAGAAAGGAAGATAAGGAGAGAAACATTAAAATAATCTCATGTTTTTAATGGTGAAATCTATAATCCTGCAGAATAAAGGAGTTTTACCGTGTTGAGGCCGAGCAGCAGCAGATCTAGTCCAACCTCTCTGGCTGTGCGTCTCCAATGTGGACATTTGTCCTCGAAAGCAGGTGTCTCCTGTTTCTGACCGCCAAGTCCAATAAACCGTCCAACCCTCCAGACTAAAGTGTCTTTGAACCATGTGTCCACTGGACATGTCCAGACAGCAAATGGTGGCAACAGGATCCTTTCATCCTCACTGCAGAGAGACTGTTAGGGGGACTAATGGGAGGCAATATCAAC
>CAKAOH010023191.1:0-17501 GCA_916701665.1 Sebastiscus tertius
TACTTCCTTCTAGTTAAATGGTTTATATTTTGTTACACTTTGTTTAGCTTGTTTTTTTTTTGTTTTTTTTACTGTGTTAGCTGATGCATCTTGTTTTTTGCACTATCCAATTTGCTGCTGTACACTGCAAATTTCCCCACTGTGGGACTAATAAAAGAATATCTTATCTAAGAAAATATAACAATTTTAGTTTGTTTATTTAGTTTGTTGGCTTAAATGTCATTTCCCTCTGCAACACCAAATAGCTTAGTATGTGTTACAGTCAGGGCCAGCTTAAAATTGTTAGCACACAAAGGAGTGACTATCAATTTACTTATAAATTAGTTAAAACATGTCTTTAGAGTGAGCAAGTGGCAAGCATACCAGTAAGTTTATTAAAAATAAGTAATAGGTCTCCTTTGATATCAGTAGATATATAATCATGTCTGTGACAAAAGGGAGAATCACTTGAAGTTAAATGTTTATTACATTAGACTATATATTAACAAGAAGTCAGTGTGTAACTTTCATTCTCTTTTAATAGATATTAAAGTAACTGATTTGTATTGTTTGTTTACACAAAATGTGCTCAATGATCCACAATATAAATAACATAGGAAAAATGATCAATATCAATACCACAGATAAATTAGTCATTCTGATATATTGCTTTCCCACTGTGATCTCTACTTAAGAAGATTGAGAGTCTCAATTTGTGTTTTGGGTAAAATAATGAATCACTGAGCCTCTGCATTGTGCTCTCAGATCTATTGATTGTGGTTTATAGTTTATTATTTTGATAAGAAATGGTTTGGGAGCCAGAAGTTATGTACAGTAATCTTCTCAGCTCTGTCTGTGCGGCTTGTCCCAGTCCAATATTTATTTTAAGAAAACTAGTCTTCTGTCTTTTTCGCTCAACACCTCCTCACACTTTCATTGTTGTCCTACATTTCCTTATGCCCTTGTGTGCTCTCTCTTTCTCCTCTCTCCCATGTTTCTTCCCTCTTTGCCTGTCTGCAGCAACCGTGCCCCGCCGCGCCCCCACCCCCAGCGGAGCCGTCATGTGGCAAGAGGCCCGCAAACATGAGCGCAAGCTCCGAGGCATGATGGTAGATTACAAGCGCCGAGGAGAGCGACGGCGAGAGTACTACGAGAAGATAGTAAGAGACTTCTATCATTAATATATCTGCAGAGATAAATAAATATTATTTCTGCTGCTACAGTGGAGCTCTTTGCGGCAGCATATCCTCCTGGACCTGATCTTCTGGTTTCAAAGTGCTGTTAGCTTTAGAACCATTTGCGGGACTTTTTTCTTTATCCGCTCTCACTGGATTTCTGACCATTTCCACCCGCTCCTGCAGTGCGTGTGTCTGCTGCTACCCGCACCTGCAAACATTCTGACCATGCAAGCACGCCCGCACAATAGATTGATTGTCAATAGATTGATCATTGATTTTGTGTCTTCTCGTGTCCCACAGTGAAAACACTTTATCGTAATATTTGTAGTATTAATAAAAAATGCTTACCTGTCGGTAATAGTAGTGCATAACTACATTCATACTAGTGCAATAAGTAGATATTCTAGTGCAATAAGTACACCTATTCTAGGGTAAAACCACATTGTATATATTTTTTTTCCTTATTACTTTACGACATGTGCTGTTGGCTGTGTTTGTTTGTTTTGCTGAGGTTGTTTTATTTTCTTTTGTTTCCCTGTGTCTTCTAATGCACTGATCAGGAGTAGCATTCCTAATTTCGTTTTGTTCTGTACAATGACAATAAAGGCTTTCTATTCTATTCTTCTCCTCTGCATTTAAAAATAACACTTCCATCCTCCTGGTTAGCGCTAGCTAAATCCCGGTATCCGTAGCTTAGTTTTTGACCGACCACTCCCACCCGCAGCACAGTTAAAAGCACTTGCTCCTGCAAGATTTGTGTTGGGTCCCAACAATAATTAAACATTGACACGTCCTACAAAGTGATCATTCTTTGACAGATATCTTTACCAAACCCCCACTAGCTTCATTCAGATAAACACATAACTTAAAACACCATCTCGTCCATTCACATCTTTCCAAACCTCTGTTGTCCACTTTGATGTTATCTCCTCCTGACGGCTATTATCGGTGTGGTCACTGTGCTCGCTGCTCTACCACTGATGCAAACGAGCTTTTGCATCCATGCACGATAGGGATGGGTCATGGTTTACGATTTTGGGGAAGAAATTCAAAACCCAGTTGTTTATAAACTGCATCAGCACTCAGGTTATCTATATACTGAAATGGCCCTGAGGTCTGGTGTATGTCAGCCAAACTAAACCAGCTTTGAAACTGTTGATTGCAGAACATAATACTGCTATTCACACTAAGAATCTGGAGTATGCACTGATCAACCTCTGCCCTGAAATTCTTGGGTATATGCTGTGGCATTGGCTAGACGTAAGCAACAATGAGAGACGGCTATTAGCTGGGTGTCGGCACTTTAAACTTCTTCACCACCACTTCCTCTTCTTACTGTGATGAAGACATGCTTTATGTTGAAACGTTAGTTGCACCTTATTAAAAGCTCCTACTATAATTGTGTGCTCCAGATCTCATCTTTCCTGATCCTGCCTTGGTTGTTAAGTCTGTTGAGGCACCGGTTTGAGCTTGGCTGATGCGTTGGCTGTGACTCCTTCACCTCCTGTCAGCTTTCTATTTCTGCCAGTTGGTTTTTGTTCTAGCTGTCTACATGGAGCCAAATTTAGACCTGAGATGACAAATGAACACAATTAAATGTCTTGCATCAGCATTTAGAACAATAAAGAACATTTTCACTTCACTTCATAAGACACTGTAAAGCGCCACAAACACAAGCCTTAGTTGTCCTTACGGTTTGAATAGAAGATGAAATTGAGGAGTACAGTATAATATCTTTCGCTATTTGTTTATTTTTTTTTAGTTACAAGCTGCCATTTAATTGTCTTTTAACTGCCTCCCGTTTTGTCTCGACAGAAAAAAGATCCAGCTCAGTTTCTCCAGGTTCATGGCCGAGCTTACAAGATCCATCTGGATCCTGCTGTGGCGCTGGCTGCAGAGAGCCCCATCAACATGTGAGGAAACACACACACTACACATACACACGATAACACACACACACCAGATGCTCAGTGCTTGTGGGGTCTTACTGATCAGATTATACCTCTTTGTCTTGTTTTGTCAAAAGGATGCCATGGCAGGGAGATGCCAACAACATGATTGACAGGTTTGATGTAAGGGCTCACCTGGACTACATCCCCACCTACACACCGCCACTGCTCAACACATCGTAAGTTTTAAAATGACCTAATGTCACATTTAACCCCAGAATCTGTCTACTGTGAATATTTTCTGATGTTTAATTTCTTTGTGATTGTGCGGGCGTCGTGGAGACATTCATGTGTTCTTCACAGATTATTCTACATTTTGACATTTGAGGCACTTGATTAAAAGAGAACATAAGTCATGAATACAAAAAAGTACCGTACCTTAACAAAAAAAAAATGTTTGATTGCTTTGACGTATCAAGCAAAGAGGTTTTGTTCATTCATTCATGTTTTCATCCTGCTGCAATCAACTAAGTCAATGTGTTTAGCTTATATATAGAACTAATAAGAGTACATATAAGCTTGAGTCAGATTTTATAGTAGATATTAAGCTGGGAAAGAACGTATTCAGCCTTTTGTCGTCTGAAGTGCATCAGATCTTCAATGAAACTAATTCAGTGCCCAGAGTGCGTGCCCACTAAGAATGGCCCGATTGCTTGGCTCCTGGTATTGCTGCTTGCAGCGTTGTCAGGGGTGTGCCCGTTCGGAGTGCATGGCCTTTTGGGACGCGTTGCTGTTCGGAGTGCATGGCCGTTAGGAACGTGTGACCGTTTGGATCGTGCTGATTGCTTGGCCCCCGGAAGTGTTGCATTCAGCATTCTCAAGAACCACTCATCGCTCATTGACTCCAGGGAAGTGAAGAAGACTTCGGTTGTAACATTGAACCGCAGTCAATGAGCCGCGGCATGTAAAGACCCGCTGCAGACGACCTGCTCGACTCAATCTGGAGAGCCCTGAGTGAAATATAAAAGAACCTTCTACTCTTTGTCTCATACAGAACCGCAGAGCAGGAGATGGAGGAGAGGAAGTGCAATTATGAGCGATACAGAGGCCTAGTGCAGAATGACTTTGCCAACAGTGAGTATTTTCATAGCTGAAAAAGTTGAATTTCATTTGATTAATACATTACATTAACATTTTGTTTCATGTTGCCACACTGTCAAACCACTGTTAATACATGTGTTCTTAATGTGCTCATAATAGTCTTTCATCCTGCCCTCAGTGGGTATATTTTGCAGTTGTGTTGTGCTCTTAAACTCCCTGCTGTCCTCCAACAGTCTCCGAGGAGCAGTGTTTATACCAGATCTACCTGGATGAGCTCTACGGTGGCCTGCAGAAACCAAATGAGGACGAGAAGAAAAAGTATGTCATTGTAATGTTATTAAAATGGTTGTTTTATTCCCACTGGGAATTTAAATCCGTGTATTTATAAATCCTTCCTCCCGCTGTGCAGACTGGCAGAAAAGAAGGCCACCATTGGTTACACCTATGAAGACAGCACTGTGACGGAGCCCGACCCCGAGTCAGACAAAGATGAAGACAATTCAGAGAACAGTGAATCTGAAGAGGATGAGGGCATCCCAGATATTGGTGAGGAAATGAGTTTAGCACTCATGAGCTTTACATATCAGGAAAATTTAAACTTCAGACACAAAGCAAAAAACAGTTCTGCAGCTTCAGAAACAGAAAGCAGAGCAGAAATGTGCACCACGGTTATATTAGTTTTGAATTTTAAATTAGTTTTTATTTGATTTAGTTTAGTTTTAGTTAGTTTTCGGAGTGTGTTTGCTAGTTTTAGTTTAGTTTCAGTTTTTCAGAGTTGTAGTTTTAGAGAATTGATGGGAATGCATGCTGACTCCTTTTTTCGGTGGTGATATATTGTAGCTAAAAAAACGTTATGTTCATTTCTATTATATATTTCTTAGTTTTTTAACCAGGAAATATTGTTTTAGTTTTTCTTGAGTGGGTTTTTATTTAGTTTCAGTTTACTAAAAATATTTTTCACTGCTTATTTTTGTTTTAGTTTACTATAATAAGCCTGATGTGCACCAAGGTATAACAACAACCTTTGGTTTGTAACATATGTTGAAATAATGATTCAATCAGCAGGACAACTCAATGGGCCTCATTCACAAACAGTGATCACAAATCTGTGCATAAACCATGCGTACGAACATTTTACGCACAAATCTTGGATTCATCAATATTTTGTCACCTATATTTGTTCTTACCGTGCAAACAAATTTAGAAATGCCTCAGACCATGCGTAGCCTATGCACAAATGACGAAGGCCCAGCTGTCTTAGAAAATGTAAACAAATGTACCTTTTAACTAAATGCATGGCATTTTAAAAACACATTAATCAAAAAAGGCTTTAATAGACAACATTTAAAACCGTTAATTTACTAATGTAAATGTACAGTATATAATAACTATGAAATTGATGCCCTTTCATCCTCATCAATTATTGTCATAATTAAAATATTCAACTATAAAAACTGAGTGTCCCAGTCCTAGTTTGGATTATATGAGTATGTTCATATTGTTTTGGACTTTTTTTTGTTGTTGTTTTGGACTACTCCCACCAGTTTCTAGTGCCATGAAGTTGTGAATATGTAGCTGATGTTTAGTTGTGAAATTCTTTTGCTTTTTTGCTTTAAGGGCCATGCTTCTTTCTTACAACTACTTCACTGCTTTATCATGATACACCTCTAGGAAAACATATTTCTTTCATATTTCTTTCATGTTTATTTTGTGTGCAAAGTAAGAACATTTCTGTGCACATATTAGTGAATGAGGCCCCATTGATATTTTCTTCTTTATTTTACTCCTACTTACCTGCTGTGAACTGAGGGTCCTCTCTCTCTGAGGGTAAAATTTGCTGAGACATGTTGCTGCGTTATAAATCTTTGTGTCATGTTGTGTCTCTGTGTGTGTTTCAATACAGATGTGGAGGTTGATGTTGATGAGCTGAACCAGGAACAGGTTTTGGACGTTAACAAAATGGCAACCCCATACGGAATGGCTGAAGGAGACTTTGTTAGGTAACATCTCAGTGATTATATCTTCATGTGTCAACAGTCAAATGTAGCACAAAGCAAAAATACAGGTTTGGAAAGTAACACAAGACCTATTGGCTCTGTGATTGAGATTCTCTTGCTTGTATAAGTTCTCAATTTACAAAGAAATCCAGGGGTTAGTGGCCTCATAAAAAGTCTTGGTAGAATTTTAGATGCGCAAATATGAACTACAAAAACAACTTATAACGTTGGCATTACTTTATCTTTTTTATTGATATTAACAAAGCCCTGAGGAGACCAAAACCGACAATTATTTTACCCTAGTATTGCCAGTTTTGCCACAACCTTATTGAGCTCCGTAATCAACATCTAAACATATAAAAACATATTAGAGTCATACAGTTCTGTGAATGCATTTACAAGCTCTGGCAAGTAGTTTACTGTTTTGCAGATGGCACTGAGCATGCTCACAGATGTGGCTTCACGTTACACTGTTTAGCTAGTTTGACGAGCTGAGAGAAGTCAATAGGAATGAACCGTATTGCTATGCTGTGTGCTTTTCATGTTGATATTTTAATAAGCAGTTATAAATCTATTACATAACTTGACATTTTACACTGTTGACATAATTATTGTTGTTACACTGTTGACATGATACCTGTCTATCAGGATGTTGAGGAAAGACAAGGAGGAAGTGGAGGCCATCAAACATGCCAAGGCTCTGGAGGCGGAGAAGGCCATGTACTCTGTAAGACAACATCCACTGACGTGTGTGTGTGTGTGTGTGTGTGTGTGTGTGTGTGTGTGTGTGTGTGTGTGTGTGTGTGTGTGTGTGTGTGTGTGTGTGTGTGTGTGTGTGTGTCGTGTGATTGGTATATGAGACGTTTTAAGTAATGTATTTGGTCATTTCAGGGCCGGCGTTCTCGCAGACAAAGGAGAGAGTTCAGAGAGAAGAGACTAAAAGGTAGACAGATCAGCCCACCAAGGTAAATTATCTTGTTCTTTTAAAGGGTTTTTCCTCATTAACAGTCCACTTACATTAAAACATGTTTAACTAATTTCCTCATTCTCCTGTATTTCAGCTACGCCAGGAGAGACAGCCCAACATACGACCCCTATAAACGGTGACTATTTTCTCCTTTTTCATTCTGAATATCCTGATTTGTGGAGTCTGTGTGTATATTTGTATTAGGGCTGTCAAAGTTCATGCGATAATAACGCATTAAGGGTAAATTTGTTTTAATGCACTAATTTCTTTAACGCATTAATGCAACTTGCGTTTTTTAGGGTGTAGTGGGCTCAGTTTTAGAGTGAAGATGGTATCACATGAAACTAGAAAAATCAAAGGAATCCATTGGTACCAAACATGTCATACTAGCTTGTTGTGAAGGAGGATAAATAACGCTCCAAACTTAGGCTAAATGTTGTTGAGGAAAGATTTTCATGGCCATTTTCAAAGGGGTCCCTTGACCTCTGACCTCAATATATGTGAATGAAAATGGGTTCTATGGGTATCCACAAGTCTCCCCTTTACAGACATGCCCACTTTATGATAATCACATGCAGTTTGGGGCAAGTTATAGTCAAGTCAGCACTCTGACACACTGACAGCTGTTGTTGCCTGTTGGGCTTGAGTTTGCATATTTTTTATGCTTTATGAAGTACCTGTGACGGTTTCTGGACAATATCTGTCATTGTTTTGTGTTGTTTATTGATTTCCAATAATAAATATATGCATACATTTGCATAAAGCAGCATGTTTACCCACTCCCATGTTGATAAGAGTATTAAATACTTGACAAATCTCCCTTTAAGATACATTTTGAAAAGCTAAATAAATGTGTGATTAATTTGCGATAAACTATTTGAATCGATTGCTAGCCCTAGTATTTTGTCTTTATCGTTCTGAATTTCCTGGTTTGTTGAGTCTATATGTATGTTTGAACTGTATTTTCTGATCTCTCTCTCTTTCAGGCCAGAGTCGGAGTCGAGCTCTGAGTCGCGGTCACGTTCTCGTTCTCCCGGTCCAGAGAAGATCACCTTCATCACCAGCTACGGAGGCAGCGACGATGAAGCAGTAGCAGCAGCAGCAGCAGCCGCCGCCGCAGCAGCAGCAGCCGCAGCAACACAAACACCCGCTCCTCACTCTGGACACGTCCCATCCAGCTTGCAACACCCTGCAGGTCATAGCAGGGGCTCCCGGTCGGTAACTTTCCGTCTTGCTGGCTTTTCATTAGTTATTTTCCTCGCACAGTCAAATTGTTGTCTGTTGAAATGACCAGAGCTGAAAGAATACTGACGATGAAATACTGATTTTTGTGGTAGGTGAGGTGAATCACAGTTTTTAATCAAGTAAAATGTCAGTGCAAAGAGTAGCTATTAAATAACAAATGGACCTATTCTGCATGTGCTTAGAGAAAATGTGTGTGGTTGGATAGTTTTAAGTGTTGACGAGCAATTTGTTTATGATTGTGCATGTCAGATTATGGCAATGCAATGAGTAGGGCCATGCAAGTATATGAGATTATTTTTATATTTGCTTATTTATTCCTCTCTATAAAGTGGAGCATGTGAAACCAGAAGTATTCTGACGATAGGCTAGGTGCTGGGCCTGTGTTGTTACTAAAACAGTGTGTCTCTGTTTGTCCAGGAGACGAAGGTCATCCTCCAGTCGCTCCCCTTCCTCTTCCTCCCGCTCCTCATCTCGGTCCTCCTCCCGCTCTTCTTCCCGTTCACGCCGTACCCGACGTGGACGTGGGGGGAGGGACGGACGGCGATCCTGGACCCGATCACGATCGAGGCGGCGTTCTAGATCTCACTCCCGCGGTAGAGGAGGGAACGGAGGGACCGCATCCTGGAGGAGACGCGACCGGACACGATCACGGTCCAACGACAGAGACAGAGACCGAGAGCGTGAGAGGGACAGAGATAGGGACCGGGACAGGAGACGATACTCAGCACGCAGACGGACGAGGTAAGACTCCCCCGTGTCTCCCTCGTGTCTCCCAACAGTGCTTCAGTTATTGTTTTAAAACACACATGGCACTGACACAAGCTCTTACTGTTTTCTCTCAGGTCCCGTTCCAGCTCACGGCAGGGGGGCAGTGCGAGGCGAGGAGGGCGGAACAGTGGAGGCCACAGGCGGGGAGACAGCGGCAGCCGCAGTCCCTCTCAGTCCCCCAGTCGCCCCAACCACAGTCCTTCCCCTCACAGAGGAGCCCCGCCCTCTACCAACACTGTCCGTGACAAGCTAAGAAAGTAAGAAGACCATGTAGCAGAGAAATATCGTTTAAGTAAGGGATAATGTACAGCGAGCCGGTCATTGTTGTGAAAGAAACCCCGACAGGGCAATGCTGCACCCCGACGCTGTACATTATCCCGCTTATTACACGGCCACTTACTTAAGAAGTCAATAATTTGACTCAAAAAACGGTCCGCCAGAGTCCTACATCAGAGCTGCGCCCATAGCAACGGTCTGCTATACATTGACCAATCAGAATCGAGTATTCAACACAGTCGTGTAATAGCTCTTGATAACTGGGGATGCACTGATCATAATTTTCTATACTATATAGATATATACTTTAACATGTAGACCGTGTAGCATGTCAGTTGAAGTCAATTCTTGAAAATTGAAATGTTTCTTTCAAAGCTTTCTGAGCAGTGTTTCAGAGTGTTTGATTGTCTTCACTTAAAACTGATAAACATTAGGGATGTCACGAGAGCCGATACTTCTGAGAGTCTGTGAACGTGAAGGTACTTGTTTTTCTACAGTCCCCAGCTACCATAGGTACAGTACCATCAGGGCTCGAGACTAACGGCGTCCCGTCGACAATAGAAAATGTCTTTGGGACGCAGTAAAGTCACTATCGACCAGGGGATGCACCTTATTTTTTCCCTGATAATGCTGCATTGCGAGCAACAAATCCATGTTGACATCGGCGGGACGAGAGCTAGTTAACGTTAGCTGTTAGCTCCATGCAGGACTGTGCTGCTTACTGAATGAGTATTAGGCGAAGGTAAATTCTAAAGTTATCATGATGTGTTCAAATGTAATCTTGTAAAATGGAGTTTTTGGCAGTTAGCATCGACTACGAAATCTCTGGTATCATGACATCCCTAATAAACAGTGAAATGTCACATGTTTATAATTTTTGAAGCCATTTTTTGTTTTGGCAAAAACTTGATAACTTGAGATGATGAAGAAACAATATTTTCCTTGATGTCTTCATCACCCCCAGCTAATTGTCTTTTGTCTTGCTGCCTCCAGGCCTGATACTCCGGGTGGTAAAGAGACGGGAGCTGCCAAAGTCAGTAAGAATTTGATCTAGCTGGGTTTTCTTGCTAAAGCCTACGCCTCCCTCATCCCTGACAGGCTGACATGGTTGTCCACCAGACTGGGATGTAGAAGCCATTGTTGCCCACAGAAAATAAAATGATGATGTGATTTTTTTTTTTTTTTCCCCACAAAATGAACAGTCAAAGCCTGTCATCTATTTTGCAATTGTCATTACCGTATCCTTCACCTTCTCACGTGTTTTGCTGAGAAGAATGTGAACTTGCCAACACTGAAAAATGACAGACTGAATTAATGCTGCCATGTCTTTGTGGAGTGAACATTTTAGCTCCCTGTGAAGTCATTATTGTCTTGTTCTTTTTTTATGTATTGTGCTTTTAGTGTGGGTTGTGCATGCATGTATAGATATACATGTGAGTGCAGCATCTTTATATGTGTTTGTAGTCTCATATACACAGCAGTATATCGCATATCAATGGCCCTAAGAGGAAGAAGATGACTTCTTGTGCTACTGACCATGTGTCTCGTTACTACGGGTGAATCAGTATTGGCCAAGTGATCATTTAATAGTTCCATAAATCTCTGATGGAAAACCAGATGGGTGTGCTCTGGACAGCCGTTTTAGGGCTTGTTCTAACAAGCAGCAGAGCACGCTCTTACTAAGGCTCGTACTTAATATGAAATGCTTTATGTCCCACGTACAGATTGAAGACTTTAGATGAGAGTTAAACTAATAGTTGGACATTTTGGGACACTTATTTCCTGTCTTGCAGAGAGTTGGACGAGAAGATCAATACAACTCTCACTGCACTAACTAGGTTGGCTGCAGAGACTGGAAACGGCTAGCCTGGCTCTGTTCAGAGGCAACAAAATCAGCCTACCAGCACCTCTAATGGGGCTTTGCCATTGACACTTTTGGCCATGCCGAGCCAAACCATACAGCGCTGATTTGCGTTTCCATTACCAGTTTTAGCGCGCCGAGTTGCACCGAAACGCACCCGAGGTGGACCTTTTCTGGAGTCGGGCCAATGTGCGCCCACACGCCTCCAAGCGGGTTGCGGTGACGTCTCACCGGCCGTGGCAGACACGTAACGACCTCCTACTCCCCCTCAAACTAGTGATGGAAATTCCGGCTCTTTTTAGTGAGCCAGATTATTTGGCTCACCTCCCCAAGAAGAGTCGGCTCTTCCAGCTCCCAAACGGCTCTTCATTTTGCCACTTCTGCCTTTTGTAATTCAGTGAAATTTAGTGCTGTTTTGACCTATGATTTGTATGTGTGCACATATATCACTTAAATTATTCAATGTAATTATACTAAACCTAAATCTCTCTTTCTCTCCTCCTCTCCCTCCTGCTCTGTGCCTGTAGACTGTCAGCACGCCGCGCATCTCCGCCCCTCCTCCCTGCATGATGGTAGGATCCTTTTCTGTCATCACGTGATTGGTCGCACTTCATTAACACAACATTCAAAAATTTTAAATTGCCACTGATGAAAACCCAACAATCCTGATTTTGCTACTTCATAGTAAAAGCTTTTAAATAAAAAAATAACGGGGGACTTTTATAGTGAAGAATTTACAGGAAATGAAATGTTTATCTTTGAATAAGCGGAGCTCTGTTAACAGGTATTCTTAAGACAAGTCCACTAATACTGCAGAGAGGAAGAGAACAAGCAGCAAAAACTTTTATTGTGAAGAATATAGGAAATGAAATGTATCTATCTACTATTTTACACCCGCTCCTTTGACCACTACACACCTTCATGCGAGCCCTGTTGTAATGGAGATGTGAATCCCTGCCGTGCTGGGCTGACGTGCCAAGTCAAACTGGGTCGAGCCAAGTAAGCACGTGTATGGAAAAACCGATAACACTCACTAATTAACACATTATATCTCACTTGTTTAATCCGTACGAAAACTGAAGTGTAAAAATGGAAAATCACCTTTTTATGGCAGGTTCTCTGCCAGACTATTTCAAGATTAAACAAACAAGATGTGTTAATTAGTGAGCGATAGAGGTGCTAGCAGGCTGATTTTGTTACCGTTGGACGGAGTCAGGCTAACTGTTTCCTTTTTGTTTTCAGTCTTTATGCTAAGCTCAGATAACAGTTCCTCATAGTAACTTCATATTTAGTGTAGAGAGTTATCAATCTCATCTAACTTTAGACAAGAAAGGGAATATGTGTATTTCCCAAAATGTCAGACTATTTCTTAAAGGTTAAATAAGATATTTATTTGTTGTTATATTCTAACATTCTGAACCGTTTTGCTGTCTCGAACCGGTTTTTCTTCTCACTGCATTTCCTGGAAAAGAAGAAAAGATTTGCGACAGTCAGACAGACGAATAGAGTGGAAGTTATAATCTTCTCCTCTGCAGTGTTGTGACCTGCAGTTTTTCTTGCCTGGCCAGGTTTAAACGGCCCAGCGATGGGTGTGTCAGTAACAAAATGCCACGGGCTCTTTATGAACTCTTAAAACTCACCAGATCTGAACTTGCCCTTGTTTCACTTTCTGACCGTCTCTCCTTCTGCTGCCCCCTTTTTCCCCTTTATCACCTTTATCCCCTTTATCACGCTGACAGAGTTCGTACATATAATTTATATTTTAAGTGCAAAGGTTCATGTGAATGGATCCCGTCCTGCTTCTAAACTATCCTGCAGCAGCAGTTCGCCACACACACACACACACACACATGCACACAGACAGCCTGTTCAGCCAGCAAGATTCAAGTGTGCTTGTTGACTCAACAAACACCACACATAATTAATTTATCTGCAGCCTTTTTTTTTTATCTCCACCAGCTACTGTACATAAAGGTGATAATATCAAAATGTGTATGACGGCACGGTGCCTCTGATCTTTCTCTTACACACACACACACACGCACACTTTCACTCACACATGCACACATTTGTCAGGATGTGAAAGGATGCACTAACACTATTGTGTCACCAGCAGCCCAAGATGACCCCACAAGAGCGGCTGAAGCTACGAATGCAGAAGGCGCTCAACAAGCAGTGTGAGTACAGCTGGGCAGTGTGCGTGTGTTTGTGGTTTGTGAACACGTTGAGGTGTATCTGTTTTACATTTTGTCACAATACGCAATTAACAACGGTGTTTTTCTCACTTTCAATTTCCTGTGGTTTTTTCCCCGTCCTGCAGCCAAGGCGGATAAAAAAGCCGCTCAGGTGAAGATCCAGCAGCAGGAAAACAAACGACAGGTGTGTGTGTGTTTTGTTTTCTGTGTATGCACTTGAATTTCAAGCAGAAGCAGAGATTCTGTTATCCTGTCTCGCCCCCTCATTACTGTGTGTTTACTTTACAGGAGCGAGAGGGCGAGCTACGAGCCATGGCACGCAAGATTCGCATGAAGTAAGAGTGTGTGTGTGCGTAAGTGGACTGTTGTTACTGTGGTATTTGTGTGTTGCAACTGTCTGATCCAGAGGCTGTGCGTTTAGGGAGCGCGAGAGACGTGAGAAAGAGAGGGATGAATGGGAAAGACAGTACGGGCGACAGAGCCACTCGCCTTCTCCTTCCAAATATGGTAAGATCTCAAATAGCCATATGGATCTGATATATTGTGTGCACACAGTCTTGTATACTCAAACAGGAGTAGCCCAACTATTTAATCAACTTCTGTCCGATCTGCTGGCATCAGTTTCTGCCCTGACAGTTTTATAGGCATGCCATTGTTTTGACTGTGTCTCTGTGTCTTCTGTCCCTTCAGGCCGGGAACACAACTCACACAGAAGGTATGTGAGAAGCCACAAGAATCTGAGCAGCTCCGATGAAGCAGAATGAATTATGGGAGTCTTTCACATTAATGCACAAACACTATCTCAAAGGCTCATCACGGTGCCTTTATATGCAACACTAATAATACGTTGCTTTTTCTTCACTCAACTAACAAATCAGTGTGTCAAGTCTTGAGAGAGAAGTCGGGCCAAGAACAGAAATAATCCAGTAAAAAGTTAAAGGGTTCATTTTCAGGTTCATACTTGTATTTTGGGTTTCTACTAGAACATGTTTTACATGCTTTAATGTTTAAAAAACACATCATTTTTCTCATACTGTCTGTCTGAATATACCTGTATTCACCCACTCCTGAAAAGGCCCAGTCTGCTCTGATTGGCTTGCAAGAAAAATATGTTGCACCTTTTGTAAAGGTAGTTCTCACGCTGTGGGCGGTATATTCTAATGAGCCTGTATGTGACATAGGAAGGGGAGCCAAATCTGATTGGCTTGTTGGATCACTTGTTTTCTGATCTAGGCAGCCCACAAAAAACTGACTGGGTTGTCTTATTTCACAGTTTGTGGGTTTTAGTAGGGCTGCACAATTAATCGAAATTTTTATCGAAATCGCAATATGGCCCACTGTAATTATTAAATCGCAGGAGGGGCAATATTTTTTAAAGGCAAAAGTGTGTCAAAATAGTTTTTCAATGAAAATGAGAGTAATGATGTAAAAATGTTCATTCCCTCTAATATTGCAAATCATATCGCAAATCATAGCCCTAGTTGACAGGCACCCCAGACACCCAAATGTATGAGCACAAGCACTGAACAAGTGAGTTTTTCATGATATGTCCTCTTTAATACATAAAGTCAAAGAAAATACCTCAAACTTTTCACTGCAATTAATTTTTCTCTCGGACAAAAACTGCTTCAATACATTCATTAGTATTATTTTATAAGATTGGAAATGTTTTAGATTCAAGTCAAGTCTCAAATAGAGCCCGACTGTATCAACGCCCATATTTGGGACTTTAAAAATTCTGATAACAATATATATCGACTCTTGTTTTTTGTGTTTTGTAACTTAAACAAATGTAAACATTTTGGTAAGTATCCCTTTACTCATTGTAACCAATATATGTACTAAATGAAATTAAATGTAATGAAGACACTGTTTCTAAATGACCTCAAACATTTCTTTGCCGTTTTTGCATTATATACACCAACATGTACCTGTGATAGACTAATATCAGCCGATATATAGGGGTCTAACAATCCATCGATCTGGATCGATATATCGATTCAATGATCCAATATCATCGATGCAAAGTGAAAACATCGATACATATCATCTTTAAGCTTCGCCTTTATTTTGAAATTCCCATGATGCGTCTGTGTCACTGTTTCCCTCCGAGCGCACCTCCTTGCTACAGAGCCCAGTAATAAAACTGTCAAATCATATTTTAGTTGCTTTTTGTGAGTTGATATAAATGTACTGTAACTCATTGTATTAAATGGGCATAGCATATCGTCTCATATCAATCGCAGACCCCTGAATTGAATCTAATCCAAATCATATTGTGGCAGATTTTGTGATATCAGCAAATATCGTAGCGTTGTCCAAAGAATCAATACAATGTGATGAAACTTTGTGATTTACACCCCGACCAATATATTGATCCAGACAATTTATAAATAAAATTGTGACTATTGAAGAAAAAATAGTCATTCCTTCTTATTAACCAGTAAATCTGTATTAATGTTAAATTAAAACATAGAAACAGAAGAGCTGCCCAGCCAACCAAAATATGTAATGTAACATATTTCTCTCAAACTGACAGACTGAGTTGTTTAGTTTTACTCTGTGTATTAAAGATCTAAGTTATTGATGTTAAAGGATATTGCTAGAGGCTTGTTTACATCAGTAACGTGTGTCTTTATATTCAATTATGATCAGTTGAGAAACAAGATGCTGCTTTTTGAACTGTATGTTAGTTTATAGCAAAAAAAAAATAACTGATCAGGATTTTAAGACCAGAAAGAGACACTTTCTTTATGACGATTGTGAGATTGTGCTGCTCTCACCTTCATACTGATTCATTTTGTATTATTTCCAGGAGGTCACGGTCTCGGTCACGGAGTCCATACTACCGATACTGAGCTGTGGAAAGCATCAACGGTACCTTCAGTCATTGGCACACATACTGTCCAACAAACAGCCTATCACATGGGAATATGAAGAGATGGACTTACTGTGACACAAATCTGTACCTGAACACTCTGTTGTCTGGTATGTGTCTACAGCATATAACATTTTGACTGTGATACCTTTTAGTTTCACTAACTATACAGCCGGTTGATCTCAGTTTGATCTACGCTTTTCATTATTGCTTTATCTTGTAAAAAAAAAAACCCCTGCAGATTTATTAAATGAGTTTCTGGCTTCTTTTTCTTCTTCTTCTTCTGCATGCTCCTTTTTGCTTTTCAGTTCTTCTCAACTCATCTGGAGACACTTGTTTGTATTTCAAAGTACATAATACTAAGCAATATCCCACCTTTTACCATTTGCCTTTTACTTTTCTCTGACTAGAAGAGCTCACACTAAAGACCATTTTAAACAACTTTCATGAGCTGATGTACAGGATATTTATATACATTCAAATTAAAAACTTCTTTCTTAAAGAAGACAAATTCATGTATGAATTCAATCTATAGATCGCTCTTTTTATACTCTGTCCTCCGCCAACCGGTCAACAGCAGCAAAGGACTTCTTTTGTTCACAATAATGTGGAATGTTAAATCCAGAACAACAAATAAAACTGACTTTTGAAATGATTTGTTCATTTTTCATTTTTGTTTTCTCTATAATCCCTGTTGCCTTTACAGGTTCACAAAGAAATACTGTATATTTATCAGATTTAGTTAGTTCATTTTAGTTTTGCATTTGGTCTGCATACCTTAACATTTGATCACCAAAATACTGCATACATCAGTATGTCTGCTATATATGTATTTAAAAGCTTTTTTGTCTAGGTTAGGACAGAACTAGGCAAACAAGTTTTTAAATACGCCGCTCCTTCTTCCTAGAATAACATACAGAAGGACCTGAAATTGTCAGAGCTAATTCTCAATGAGTTTTTACCTGGTTAAATAAAGAATAGATAGATATATATGTTGTAGATTGATAGATATGCTCTCGATAGATAGATAGATAGATATGTTATAGATAGATATGTTATAGATTGATTTGCTCTAGATAGATATGTTACAGATAGATGTGCTCTAGATAGATAGATATGTTATAGATAGATGTGCTCTAGATAGATAGACTAATATGTTATAGATAG
>CAKAOH010023192.1:0-36970 GCA_916701665.1 Sebastiscus tertius
AAGTCATAGCATAGTGTGTCAAAAAAAGTCGTAGTATTATATGTTGTAAAAATGTGATTTCAATATGTCGAAAAGAGTTATAAAAAGCAATAGCATGGTATGTCGAAAAAAAAAAAAAGTCATAGAATTGTATTTTGGAAAAAGTCACAGTATAGCATGTCGAAATTTTTTTAAAAAGTCATAGTATAGTTAGTCGAAAAAAAGGCATAGTATACTATGTCGGAAAAGTCATAATACAGTCTTAGCATAGTATGTTGAAAGACGTCACAGTATTTTATGTAGAAAAAAAGTCATAGTATAGTATTTCTAAAAAAATTTAAAACGTCATAGTGTAGTTTGTCGTGAAAATAAAAAAAAGTCATTGTATATTATTTCGAAAAAGTCATGAAAATGTCATAGTATAGTTTGTCGTAAAAATGCAAAAAAAAGTCACAGTATAGCATGTCGAAAAAAGTGAAAGTATATTATAACGAAAAAAGTCATACTATGGTATGTCAAAAAAAACCCTAAGGCCTTAAACCCCGAACCCTCAGGGACTTGACAGATGTCAACTGGTTAATGGTTGAGTGTGAAAGGCTGCAAGGGCTTGAAATGGTATAAATCTGAAAGGGACAGCTCTTTGTGGCGACATATCACACTACCTTGAAGATGGCAATTGTGGCATTTATTTCGCGTTTTTACTGCCTATTTGAACGTCTTTCAGGCTGTTGCCCTACAAGATTAGAGGTAACTTTCAAAAAATCAATTTACTAGAAATGGTTAATGAATAAACCAGGTGTGTAATATAGTGTAATGCTTGCATTCCTCTGATTTCATGTGGGTTTTTTTTATATACCATAAATCCTTTAAATGTTATTGTTTCTGTATACATTTAAATATGCCTGGCTGAATATGCATATGCCGTCCTCCGTCCTTTTTTTATGCCTCCGGGCTTCCCCAGGTGTGGTAACCTTGTGTTTAACGTCACAATGCTATGAATTATGGGACATTCCCTCAGGCAAAGTCTGCAGGAATGCAGACTTACAGGAAGTGTTCATAAAAGGCTCAAAATGTCTGCGAGAGAGCCCTCAAAGACTTGGAGGTTTGACCGTGGTGAAACTACAATGGTCCAAAGATGGACTACAAAAGGCGCTGCTTCCCTCTGTGCGTTGATAAATAGGTCTTCAGTGACACGCTCCTTCACCCGCTGTGTGTGGAAGAGAGATACTGCAGGTCCTTCTGCTGCTCTAACACTTTACATCAACATATAATAAAGGATTATCTTACCAAACGTGGACAACCGGTGAAAAATATCACTTCATTACCAAGGTTGGAATTGAAATAAAAAAGGAATAACCTACAAGCTACCACAAAGTTTATATGATAAATATTGAGTTATTTCTTGAGTTATGGTGAAGGAGTAGATGTAATGTGATGTCAAATACGGAATAACTAAAATAATACCGTTAATACCGTGATTTCATCACGAAAATAGTTTGTTTCACCAACTAATCTGTTTGGAGATGTCTGCGCATCAGGTGCACTGGGCGAATTCCGGAGACGTCATGACGTCATCTCCACAGACGCTAACCGGAAGGATGGCGTATCACCTGAACGCAATAAAATGGATTTTGGCGTATGCACTGCACGCAATTTGAAAGTGTGAAGACGTGTTATTTGTACGCGTATATCATAACAAATATCATAAAAAGTCATATAGTATGTCATAAAAAACATAGTATATGTCATAAAAGTCATAGCATAATATGTCATAAGTAGTCATAGTATTATGTCATAAAAAGATCATAAAAAGTCATAGTATAGTATGTCATAAAAAGTCATAATATAGTATGTTAAAATAAGTGTTATAAAAAAGTCATAGTAAAGTATGTAAAAAAAAAAAGTCATGTAGTATGTTAAAATGAATGTCATAAAAACTCAAAGCAAAGTACATAAAAAAAAGTCTTTAAAAATCATAGTGTAGTATGACGTAAAAAAAATTATAAAAGTAATATCCGTATGTATGTCTGTCAACTCATCCGATCTACTTCATTCTGGGCAGGTGTATTGCTGGGCACCCGAGGATGTGCAGTGTCGAAAATGGTGCAATTCTGCAGCAGGCCTTTACAGACCGTGACTCATTGACTGCAGTTCACTTTAGCTGCTGGATGCTGGATATACTAACATTGCAACCAAACTCTTCTTCACTTCCCCGGAGTCGACGAGTGATGAGTGGTTTTCGACAACGCTGCAAGCTGCACTTCCGGGAGGCCGAGCAATCGTCCCTTTCCAAACAGGCACTGCTCTAGTTCCATAAAACGTAGTAGTCTATAGGCACACCATTTCTTGAAAATACATTTGTAACAGATAAAAATAGGCCTATATGTGGGCACAAATGAAAGAAAGTTGACCTCGACATTGTATAACTGTCTTAGTTGATGCACATTGAACTTAAGTTATTTTTATTTTACTTAGTACAAGTGATTGATAGTGTGCAGGATTCTTTGGTCAAATGTGTACACACTTTCCTCAGACCTCACCTTCAACGGGTAAAGTTAATTTAGACTGTTTTTGTTACTTTAATAAAGCGAGTTCAAATTATTGACAGTGTGCAGAATCCCTCATTTTTTGACAGTCAAAAGTTGTGAGAAGGAAAATAACTGAAGGCCAGTTTGCATCCACTAAGATGTCACAATATTAAAGTCAACTATATTTCATTTGTAACCACATTTCACATGTGTTCATTTGATTCTACACACACATGTCAGTAATGTGAAATGTGCAGAACTTATGTTCATAAATGTTACTTTTTTTTTTTTTTAAATTTTGTCTTGAAGTCATTTAACGAGAAACAAATGTTGGTTAAACTATTGTGAGATGCCAGTGTATTTAGGATGGCCACCAGGTGGGAGTATAAACTCAGCTATCACCCACAGTGTAATCTGTTTATGAGACTTGGGCTCTAACTGTTTGGTAGCCAAGTTTGGAGTCTAAACAACCTGTTACAGTAGATCACATACTCACTCTTGTAAACACCGTAACTGTGAAGGAGGAATGTGTGTTTAAGATGCTCAAAGTGGTGCCTTTATAGCAAAGATCTGGCTAGTGTTATCGAGCCCTGTAATGCATCTGTCTGCTTATTGTACAGTGTGTATTCTCTCAACCAGGAGAAGGAGGGGAGTTGGTTTCCTAAATTTCTGGGTCTAGTTTAGTATAGTAGAATGCTTGAAATTCTGGGAATAAGTTATGTGGGATGGATTTATGCTTGGTGGAGCACCATTAGTATATGATGTGTGTATGAGTTGGATATGGGTGTGTGTGCTTCCTCTGGGTCTGTGGGATTTTGGCCCATAATTCCTGCAGCTCTCAGGTCACAGCTCCGTTCTCACGCACATATTTGGCATTCCTTCCCCGACATGATTACCATACACCTTCCACTCTGGGTTTGGCTACGCGGAATATTTCCATCATTCCCGAGTGGAACTGGAGCAACGTTCCAGAAATGAACAACTCACCCCGCCACCCCCTACTCGCTCTTCTTTATCCCACCCCCACACCCTGTTTCCCTCCCACCCCACTGTCTCCCCCTTATACCACCCCCTCCAGCACAGATTCCTGCTGCCTTGCAATAGGAATCCTCTGGTACAACCCTTTTTTCCCCCTGAGTCAGCTGTTTGTGTCTGCCGGCATGATTGGGTCATTTGGCAGCGACATCTCTTCAGTGACCTCCCGCTAGGATAGGGAAGGAAGGGGAGGGATGGGGGGATAAGAGCAGGATAGATGAGAGGAGAAGCAGCTATGAAATTCTATCTCACTACTGCATGTTTCCCCTCCACTGTTCTGTCTGATCCTTCGTGTTGAATATTCACGGCAAAACTTTGTAATGTGGAGCTCACTGTTGACTTTTTGCACAACAGTCGGTGCTCAGCAGTTTCAAATGGTTCCCGAGTGAGGCTGGTCCATCTTGGATTTGTATTTTATAAAGCAATTTAATGTGTGAGTTTTGAGCGTTAGTGACTACTTCAACCCACACTGACAAAAACTATAAAAACGTCAGAATCCGTTCTTCTGCTGCCTTTACGTTCTTGCACCTTGTCTCGATTACGAACCCGCTGGTTTGATTTTAAAGTGCTAAAGTAGTCGAGGAACTTTTCCCAGTTTGTAAGATGAATGGCTGTGGGAAATGCAGACTTTCATTGTATTGCAATGGCAGTCTTGCTATTGCACGACAGGCTGCTATTGGCTCTTGATACTTGCTCAGAGATTATTAGTTATTATGTAGTTTTTTTTTACTGTCATCTATAAAATGCCCAAATAATAGTGAAAAATGCCTATTAGGAGTGGGCGACATGGATAAAATCTATCACAGTAGATGTAATTTTATATCAAAATATTGATATATATCGTGATTAAGGCTGTCAAAGTTAATGCAATAATAAAGCGTTAACGTAAACTTGTTTTAACACCACTAATTTCTTTAACGCATTCACACAACTTGAAGATACTGGCATCATATGAAACTAAAAAACCTAAGGAATCCATTGGTACCAACCATGTCATACTAGCTTGTCGGGAAGGAGGTTAAATAGCGCTTCAAATGTATGCTAAATTTTGGCGAGGAAAAACTGTCATGGACATTTTCATAGGGGGTCCCTTGACCTCTGACCTCAAGATATGTGAATGACAATGGGTTCTATGGGTACCCACGAGTCTCCCCTTTACAGACATGCCCACTTAATGATAATCACATGCAGTTTTGGGCAAGTCATAGTCAAGTCAGCACACTGACACACTGACAGCTGTTGTTGCCTGTTGGGCTTGAGTTGGTGATTGATTTCCAATAATACATATATACATACATTTGCATAAAGCAAGCATATTTGCCCACTCCCATGTTGATAAGAGTATTAAACACTTGACAAATCTCCCTTCAAGGTACATTTTGAACAGTTAATAAAAGTGTGATTAATTTGCGATGAATCGAAATTACCTATTTTAACCGATTGACAACCCTAATCTTGATACAGTCAATTTTTTGTAAATTCAAGTGAGAGGCTGTTTATGGATAAATTAACAAGAGGGCAATGTTTGTTTTTGGATAATCCAGTGAAATAAATACCTGAAAAGTTAAGGTACATTGATGCAAAAGTCCTGCAAACCCAATATTGCCAACAATGGTCTAATACAACCAGATTAAAGGTACTGTATAAATATATATATATATATATATATATGTATATATATATATCTTGGTATAAACTGTAAGACACAATCTCTGATGGCTGACAAATGTATACCATGGTATACGTATATCTTCATTTAGCCCAACCCTACTGCATATCAGAATTTCTTTGAGCCAAGGGAAATGTCTTCAGATTGCTTGTTTTGTTTAACCAACAGTCCAATTTAGAGTGATATGACATAGAGAAAACCATCAAACCCTCATATTGCTGTAGCTGGAGCAAGCAAATGTTGGGATTTTTTGCTTGGTACATGACTTAAACGATTAATAATCATCAAAATAGACGTCAATTCATTTTTTGTCGAACAACTAATTGAGCATTAATGCCAAGTGACCACATCTGGACCCTCGGGGAACTTGAATCCCTTTCTACAATGTATCCCTTGACAGATAAGAGAGCATGTGAAGAAACAGCTTAAAGAGGCTGGGAGACACAGGAAATGTTTCTGTAAGGTTTACTGAGTCGAGAAAGACTGCTGCACACAGAGCTGAAATAAATAAATGAAATAATTTTATCGTAATAATTATAATAACCATCATAGTAAGATTGCTTATTTAGGGTTTCTGTCTTCTTTTATATATATAATATATATAACTTTCAATAAATTGTTCCCTTTAATATTTTTTCTCCTGTGTGTATGCATGAGACTTTGGTTTGTTCCACTGAATGTCCTGGTAGCAGCATTCTGTATCCACGGTATCGCACGGGAGCATCATCCCCCGGGTCGTTTCTATAGCAATGCTAATAGACAAGGCACCCTCCCCGCCATGCTCTCCCCTGCGCTCGTCATCCTCTGCACCTATAAGCTGAGGGTGTAGTGTCCTGGGGGGTGGGGGGGTGGTGGTCATGAAGAAGGTCTCCAGTTGTCTTTGGTTGGTCGTCGGTTTGGTTTGCTGTGATTGGCTGGCTGTTTTTGGTGCAGCTTGGTTTTTATACATTCCAGTTCCTAAAGCTTCAGTCCCTGCGGTGAGTTGTCACGGGTTCATGCAGGGACTGGATGGTCCCTTTCCAGAGTCCCTCGTGATCCAGCTTCACTCATGGTTGTTGGTGCACTCGCTCACACACAAACAAACACACACACGCACACACTCTTACATACATTTCCTCGTCTTCTTGTTCTTACAAACATGCGTTTATTCAGTAAGTCACTCACTCGATCATTCCCTCATTCATCCTTTTGTCATCCATTCGTCCGACAGTCTCACAGGTTCACACCAATTTAGCAGTGAGACAAATAAGTGCGTCACATGTCCATTATTGGTCCATTTGATCTGTGCAGATCACTCAATCCCTTTGTCCACTCTGCCGTTTTCCTGTCCTCTCCTTCCTGTTTTCCCTTTATTCGTAGGCTAAGCACCCACTCTCTTGTTAAGTCAGTCTTTCCCACCCTTGTTCTCTCTCTGTATGGTCCAGTTGTAATCCCATACTTGACATTGTCCAGCTGGTCCAGAACAGGAGACACGAAGGCCTTGTGGTTTTTGTGGTTGTGGAATAAGAGGCCTTCGTACAGCCCGGGACTCTGGCTGCCCTTCAGGTTCCCTGTCAGTATTTCTTGCCTATGAAGGGAAGCATAGAGCAGTCCATAGAGCTTCCAGCGATGAACTACTAATGGTCCAGTTGGCCCAGTAAGGGAACTAAAATTGAGAGGAATGATCACTAACTATGGGGTTGTAGTGGCAAATTAGTAGGCGTAAAGCTTAACCCCATGAATGATTCATCAAGTTTCTGGTCAATGTTTGTCCCAACAAAGGGAGGTGTTCAGTCGTGTGCGACAGAGGAGATGACTGGGTTAGCCATTGGCAGGCTCAAGTCAAGGCTTTGGATGACAAGAAGACAGTGGGTGCTAGCGTTAGCCACTACTAGCGGGGCCCGGTAGCACGCACCCGCTTGCCCCGCTTGCTGACGGTGGTGAAGCGAAAGGGGGTGGTGAGGTCGGGCTGCTCCCCGGGCGGGAAGCGCTTCATGAAGTGTACATCCTGCTGGTTGGGGAGCGTGTGCGGGCCACGGCGAGGACGGCCTCTTTTAGTGAAGCCCACATACCAGCCTGTGTAGCGCGCCGACATCAGAGCTGTGTAGTGGTTTTCCAGAACCTTTTCCACAAAGACGCAGTCATCGCTTCGATTACTGGCCTTCTGAGAGAGCAGAGAAACCACAGGTACCCACACACAAAAACACACACACACACACACACACACACACACACATTGGGAGAAACAAAGAGAGGCCGGTCAGGAAACTGTAAGATAATTAGATTTTTTATAAACGTCTCTAAAAGAAAGAAGTCTCACCTTTCCTACCAGCTTGCCGCGGCGATTCATGCACAGGTAGAAATTGGTTTCTTTGCCCCGGATTCTCACCTGGCTACCAAAGGTATCGGCCTCCACTACGAGCTGGGCTTGTGAAGGGACAGACAGAGGGACAGACAGACATTAGAGCCGCAGGCAACGCAGATAAATACAGTATGTTGTGCTTGCAGGATGTCACAGGTTTATTAGGTTGAATCACGCAAATGTTAAAGGAAGAAAAATAAAGGTAACCCAGATTTAGAGCTCACTTAGTTTCATGTTGTGAGAGATCATTTGCCATGGCAAAGAACAACATTTATGCTTAAACAAACAAGCCCACGGCCAAGTAGTGTGACACTAATTGCACGGATTACCAGCCGCCATTAAATCAGATTTTTAAACCAGATAAGGCAATCACATTAAATCACGGTTTTAGGATTCATAGTTGCTATTAAAGGCGCTGATAAATCACAGGCCGATGTAAATGTCCGTGGCTGGACAGATGGTTGTCAGATAAGCCCGGTCACACACATGGATGTGAGGCCACTGACCACAAATGGGCCTCGTAAAATAGATAACAGCCAAGAGTAGACGGAGCACGGTGGGCCGAGAGGAGCGGGAGAACACTCAGACTGAGTGTCTGCGATACTGTTGTTTTAAGGTGAGTGCGTGTGCATGTGCACCTCTGTGTATTTGTGTGTGTGCAGGTGCATGCATGTTCATCCTTCCAGGCAATACCGCTTCACCAACTACACATCTTCAGAGAGCGCTTGTGCCTGTTTAAAAATAAATCCCTAAAATGGTTCCTACATGACCTTAGTCAACAAAGGGGTCAAGAGAAATCAATACCTCCCTCCCTCTTGCCCTCTTCCGCTCTCTTCCCCCAACTCTCCTCTTGTCTCCCTTCTGCTCTTTCGCTTCATGTTTATACCTTCATGCACCCGCCCCTTCTTTTGCTTTATTTCTTCTCTCTCTGCTCTCGGTTCCCCTGTGTAATACCTCATCGCCATAGTTGGTCAGTTTTGGGTGGATTGTTCAGCTTAGGAGTGATATTTGTCTATAAGCAGACATGCTTTTGCATCTATGGCTTGAAGTGGCGCGTTAGCAACCTGACATGTTTATGAATCGACGGGATGTGCAATATGAGCCACCGCTGGAGCACATGCAAGAAATATGAACTCCAGCTTTATGGCTTGGCTTTCTTCTGCCCATTGATTCTGCGTGTGGTTTAAGAATGGGTTAGACATCATTACAGGCGGAGAAAGGTGGAGAGGAGGAGGGAGTGGGGGATGGACAGAGGGAGTGTTAGAGGATGGAGGGAGGGAGGGAGAGGAAGCCTGCTGTTTTAAATCCAGAGGAGACAACAGGGAGGATGAGAAATCAATGGAGGGATCGATGAAGGAGATGAGTTTCTAACACTCGGTCCAACACTCTACCTGCCAGGCTTCTCCCGCTAACTCACACTTGTTTTCGCTAACACCTTCTTTCTCTTTCTCTCTCTCTCTCACACTCTCTCTCTCTCTCTCTCTCTCTCTCTCTCTCTCTCTTTCTTTTGCTCTCTTGTGAATCATTGAGTCAGCAGCCAGTCGATGAGGTCTTTGTACTCCCAAGACAAGCTCCACTGCCCCTCTGCCAAAGCCTGGGGAGGCATGTGTGTGTGCTTTTGTGAGTGTGCCTGCACAGTTGCATTCTGTATCCGTTCATGCATGCACTTGGTCAACCTTCAAGTCTTTGTACTTGCAGCCGTTAGTCGGTGTGAGTGTGCGATGTGTGTGCAGGGAAGCATTTAACTGTGTATACACTGACTCACATGCACCACTGTGTTCTACTGTGTGTGTGTGTGTGTGTGTGTGTGTGTGTGTGTGTGTGTGTGTGTGTCTTACCAAATTTGTCTCCATCTTCTCCTCGAGCGCTGATTCTGCGTCCCAGCACCTGGACGTGTTTGCCACTGGTGCGGCTGTAGAGCTGGTAGACCCGGTGGTGTCGCCGACTCATGGTGTCTCGCACCTGCGTCTGGTTCTCCACATGCACGCTGAAGTTGACTCCATCCACACCAAGTACCTGCTGTGAACACACACACATACACACACACACACACCAAGGCAAACACACACCCAGAGGTTGGCACACACACAGATACAGAGAATCATGAACAGGTTTAAAAAACTGCACGCACTACCAATATGCAACCTTTCCTTTGTAATGTACAATCACTCTTTGTCATGCTTACCTGTAATGGATTGCACATCACCAGCAACATCTGGATACATCTGGAAAAAGTAGAAACAGATGAGTTTAGAAATATGTAAGCAACATTGAATGTTGGAAGAGTTATGTGTGACACCATCATTTCCATCTCTTTCTTCTCTGCCGTTCTTTCTGTTCAACATCTCTTTTCCTTATTGGGTGATTACTCACACTGCTGGGTGTGTGGCTGGCACAGAGGCATGACATACAGGCAGGCAGATGTACAGGGATAGGCAGACAGACAACACCCAGAGCTGTGTTTATTGTTACGCTACCAGGCTTCTGTCCAAACCCACTTTCTGACCCGTTCGTGACTTTCGCCACACCAAAATCTGGCCTCCAAATGACCCGATTGGGCCGTGGCGAAATGGCAAACATGCCGAGACAACTAGAACATGTTTTGGTTTGGACATCTGAGGGACTGGGCTGACTTATTTGGCTGCTCTGTGTATGTAGACAGCTGGGCTGGACTACAGGTGTACAGTCCGCTGTGATGTGGCTTTGGAGAGCGGCGGACTGTGGTTACATTTAGAGATGCTATGAATAAGTGAGAACATGAGCTACCAAAACGTGTGGAAAGATGATTAATGGGGAATAATCATGGTGATGTAGAATGCAGAATTAAATGGTATTGTCCTTGAAAGTATAACTTCTTGTACCTTACATATCCTTCTGATCTGGACTTTTAGAGACATTTATGATTGAAACAGCTGGTTACAGTTAACATTTAAATTCTTCTCACTTTATCCCGTTGCTTAATTGAAGTTAAGACCTTGACCTTGGATGTATCAAATGTTATTCACAGCTTTAGTAAGGGAGTGATTGTGTTGCGCAAAATCTACTCTGGCAGTCCTTGAACTGTTCTGAATTAGTGGCTGAAGACATGATGAAGTTCAGAACAAAGTGTGTGGGCTGAAAAGCAATTCTACGAATTTTGTCTTTCCCCACCTCATCTTCTGCTATCTCTCTGCATGCCTCTTCTCTCTCTCTCTCTCTCTACTCCACTCTTTTTCTCTGACTTGTTGTCCTCCCTATCGCCTCTCTACCTTATCTCTCCCTCCCTGTCTCTCTGTCCACTCTACCTTTCTCCTATCGTTCCCTGCCTCCCATCTTCCTTTATGTTTGGGGTTAGCAGGGCGACTCCTCCACACTGTCATGGGCATGCACACAGATGTGCAGATGTGTGCAGGGTGTATGTGTGCGTACAGGAGGAGCAGGCAGCTGACAGCTGGGCCAAAGCAAAGACATACGCGCTGCTGAGAGAGGGAGATAGCGAAGAGGAGAGAGAGGCGGACTGAGAGGTACACAAAGGGATAGGGAGAAGGAAGGTGATGTAAGAATAAATAGAGGGGGGATGAAGCAAGAGAAGGCTGACAGATAATAAGAGAGGTGAGAGATACAATCAGAGAAAAGATGCACAGATGTGAGAAGGAGACAGTGAAAAAAGACTGAGGTTACATCTTGAAGGGAGAAAAAGTGGCAAAATGAGAGACAGTAGTGTAACCACAGAGTGTGGCCTGGCGTGAGAAGTAGACAAAAAGATAAATAATGGGAATGAAAGAGGAGGGGGGGTTCAACCCATGCACGTCGTAACACATGTCACTGCCTCCTGACTAACACACACATATATACATGTGCTTCCTCTCTCTCTCTTCCCTCCTCCTTCTCAACATTTCTTTCCCATAGCTGGTGTGTTGGCCCCTGAGTCGTTCTAATAGATGCAGATATCCTGGGCAATGCAGTAGAGTGTTGGCCCTCACATTTTGCCTGCGCAGCCGAAAAAACCTGAGCGCCTGTGCATTGTGAGGACTCTCAGCTGTTAAAACACCACGGCTGCACTGCCGCCGAGGACACTGCAGGAAAAGTGCCTCGGCACTGGATTCCCCCGCTCCCACAAAAACCACAGACACTCCATATTATGCCAGCCACAGAGAGAAAGAGAAGGAGAGAGGAAAGAGGGAGACAGGATCAACCGGGGGTGGGGGGAGGGATGAGAAAACGAGAAAATAAGAGAGCGCCGAGTAAAAGTCGGGGAGAGTAAAGACAGAAGGAGGTATGGAGAGAGGGAAAGCCCGGTGCGCCTTGGCTGGCTGCCAAAACAAGCAAGGGTCTGACATCATAAACCTGCGTCCCAGCAGATCTACCATATGGAGGCTGCGGTTAGACTAGCAGGCCTCAGCACCGAGGACTGGGCAGCAGCGTGGAGCGAGAGCGGTCGGCCTGGTGGGACTCAGCACAGAGCAGTGGTTTCAGCTGTGTGTAGCAGTGGTTAGCGTGGTAGGCCAACACTGGAGCAGTGGGCTTCGGCACAGTGCAAGAGTTTCAGATGTTCAGCAGCGGGCCTCGGCGAAGAATAGCGGTTAGGCTAGTGGGCGTGTGAGTGGTATCAGCAGTAATATGGTGGAGCAAAGAAGCAGAGGGCCTCGACATGGAGCTGTGGCTTTATGAGGAGAGCAGTAACAGGTTGTTGTGGCAAAAGGCCCTTGGCTTTTCTCACTGGCTGAAGACTTGTAAACTGGAAAACAGCATGGATGAAGCGAAGTGGCTGTGGTAAAGCTGATAGGCAAAAAGGAAATGAATTGAAAGATGATTGGCTCTGGAAGACCTAAACTAAAACCAGCAGACTAAACAGTGAGACTGCTCCTCCTCGGATACTGCCAGGGGCGCCATCATTCATCAGTTATTAATTCATACTTTTTATCTGAGCAAGTATCTGTGGAAAAATGGGGTATAGGCAAGACAGGAAGACAGATGTAGGCAGTTAGGTGGGTAAGTGGAGAGAGTGTGAGGGAGACACAGACGAAGAGAGGGAAAGTCAGGCAGACACCAGCAGCAACAGCAGCACACACCCTGTCCAGGTTGTGTGAGGAATGAGAAGTATCTGGAGATGACTGCCATCTGGGAGAAGTACAGCCGACACAAAGAAAGAAAAATAAATCCCTCGGCTTTTAACAAGACACACCTCAAATGGGCAAACTCAAGCCCCCTGAGTCTGTATCCTCCTCCCTTAGATTTGCTCTTGGCACTTTATCATTTTCCTATCCCACTAGATAAAGCCGGTGTTATTTGACTCAACTTCAGAAATATTTTCAATAGGGGAAAAAAAAAAAAGCATTTTCTTGGCGATGGGAAAATGGCTTTTTCTAATCCAGCTTGGCCATCCCTGAAGTAAGTGCAGATGGTGATGGAGATGTTTATGGCAGGTTTTATGAGTAACAGGGCCCTGACTCTGACCCAGTGACCCTGAACTGTCAGCCAATCAAAACAGGGCCTTCCAGTGGCATGTTTTCTATGGGGGACTGATGAGGAGTGATGTAATCGTTAGACACTGCAGCCTTCCTCTCCATCTCCATCATCTTCATCTCTAGCTCACCCTGTCACGAAAACTAGTTTTAAACAACTGAAGAAGAGAGATGAGACTCGGAGTGCATATATAAATAACATTATTACATGATGAAGTGATAAAAGTGACTTACAAGACGGTCAGCGTGGAAAGAAGGGACCACATTGCTTCCCCCCTCCACTATGGAACTTGTCCCAGAGACAGTCTCCTCGCTCGGTCTGAGCCAGTCCGACAGTCCTGGAGAGAGTTCCCCTCTGTGTGTTGTGAATCCACTGGATGTTGTTCAGAGTCAAAGAGTCAGAGGACACTCTTGTTGGCATCGGCGGCTGCAGTGCCCCGGTTCTCCCGGCGTGGGTAAATGTGCCACTGTGACCGCCGGGCAACCTCTAACAGCTGTCCAGACCGACCGGTGGCGGTGGAGAGACGGATGGGCGGGGGAGCAAAAGGGGGAAGGTTTTGGGCTTTAAAAACCTGCGCGTCCCCGAGAAAGAGAGGAACAGGTGAAAGCGCGCTCACGCGTCACACAGATAAACCAACTCCAATCCGACCTTGTTGACCCTCAGAAGTGATGCTCGGCCCTGTGGAGAGATGCGGTTCGTGCGTAAATCTTCTGCGTAATCCAATGCGTAACGGCAAGAATTCAGTCGGTGAGACAATAAAAGAAAAGTGGTGGAGTGTTTGTTCCTGCACAGATAGATAGGAGTAGCAGGGCAAGGTTTTAGTCCCAGCAGAGCAGGCTCAGAAGCTGTTGGAGGTGGGCTACCTGGGCTGGCTGATGGAGCAAACGGCGAGCTGGAGACGGAGGCTCTGCTGCAGGCGCAGGGTAATGCAGGACTGCCTCCTCGGTCATGACTGCGTCCCTCAACGGGTCTGTCTGTGGTGACTCAGGTGACACCGACCAACAGTGTCCGACAGAGAGGATGATGATAAGGTCCCAGAGCGGTCCAGCTCAGATGGGTATATGGGAGAGTGCTGAATGAAAATGGGAGGGGATAATAAAGGGGGAAAGAAGGGAGGGGTGGTTGGAGAGGATGGGAACAGCTGGGACTGGGTGGCGGACTCAGCCACCCGCGACACAGCGAGGAAATGACAGCCGCACTTTGCACCTGATTTTCCGGACTCAGCCGCTGGTTGTTACCGCCTGGCTGCAGCAGTCCTCTCTGCGCCCTCTCGACACAATACCAGCCAAAACACAGCACGATGACATCACCTCCGAAATGTTTGAAGGGGGGGGGGGATGCAATCCGATCTTTTTATTTATTTTTTTTAAACGTAGAAAGTTTTAAGCAGTTTCTCTGAAGAGGGGAAAAAAACACGAAAGTCTCCTCGTTCCGAGAAAAGCGAACTCCAAGAGGAGAGGAGTCGAGCTTTCTGAAGAAATAAAAGTTCAAAACGAGCGCACTGGAGACGTGTTTACCCCAAAAATCACACTGACAGATCGACTCCCAGTCCAGAACCTGCACCGTTCCTCTTCCCTTTTATATTTGACCTCCCTGTTTCATTCAGACACCAGAGGAGAAAAACGCAAGAGAGAACGCAAACAGAACCGTGCGTTTTTTTTTATCCACTTCACTGGTATTATGCAGATTCCTTCTCCCTTTTTCAAAAATTCCAAGGTTTCCTTTCCATAAAAAGCTCTTCTTCTTGAGGGGGCTGCACAGGAGAGGCGCGTCGGCAGGCACAGACCTCACTCCAAGAAAAACCAGAACAAGATTTTAACAGACGCGGATCAATCCTCCCTCCCTCCCTCCTCTCCTCTCCTCTCCTCACTCCCTCCCACCTCTCTCTCTCTCTCTCTCTCTCTCTCTCTCTCTCTGCCTCGCACACACACGCACATGCACACTTATTGGATCAAAATGGGATTAGTCAGTCGCTATGCGATGCCGACCCAACTTACACTGCACAAAAATATCAATTTTAACAAGTGTTCCGTTGTATGTGAAAAACATCTGCTAATGAGGTGAGATAATTTCACTTTGTTTACAACAGCAAAAAAAAAGCAACTTGTTTCTTATAATTTCCACGACTCAGGCGATTCTCTTTTTGGAACTATTGCGTCTTGTTTCAACTCATATTTGTTTTGTGGAAATACCTGAAACAAGTAAATGCATCGGAAACTATTTGAATGATGTCAGAGAGGACAGGAATTCATTCGTTTGAAGAAAATTTTAAAGTGAGCAAATGTGACAGAAAGAGAAAGTGGCAAAACTTTCTGTTTTTTTTTTGTTTTTTTGAAAGACTTCCACATAACAAAGACACCTGCCTCAGTTAAGTGAACATCTGTCTTAAAAAGCGGACTTCTTGCCCTCCATTATCTCCCCTGAAGATAACCTGCAGCCTCAGTGGCCCCGGACTCAGGATGGAGGGTGGAGGGCAGTGCACACACACACACACACACACACACACACACACACACACACACACACACACACACCCTTCAGAGCCGCGGTGCTTTCAAGTGATGTATTTTGACTCCCCATTTCATAACTTTTAAGTTAAACCTTAAGAGGGAAAAATGAAACGGAGAATGAGAGACAGTCGGGAGGGCGGTATGTAAGCACGGACACGGATCCAAAACGAACATTTCTCAGGGATTTCGGCAGCAACGCCCGCTCTGCGCTCCCAAAACTCCCTCTCACCGCCGCACAACCGCAGACGGTCAGCCAAGCCAACACAACACTCCTGCCATACCTTTCATTCACACACACACACACACACACACACACACACACACACACACACACACACACACACACACGAACACACACACGCTTGTGCAACTGGACAGGGTTGAGCTGGGCTGGGTAGGGGTACTGTGGTTGAATGCCTTTCCAGTCATGCTCCATAGACAAGCCTCTGGCCTTCTTTCCTACTACTGGCTCCCTCTGTCTTTGCACCTGTGTCTGGGTGCTTTTTCGCCGCTCACCGCACTGCTGCGAGGGACACGAGTGTAAATGTTGTGGAGAGGGATTTGAACCACATTCTGGTGATGAGGAATGAGGCCCGTCTGGTACTCTTAAGCCCAGATGGAAGGGTTCAGAACAGGGACTATACAGCACATCTTGGTACAATGGTGGAGTAAAGAAAAAGCAGACAGAGGAGCTCAACTCCATTCACAGACTGCGCATGAAAGCCTGATTTAACAGTAGTAGAGTGGATTTGTAGATAGTAGTAGGTTTTCTAAAAGGATCCTGACGCTGAGATGATCTTACTCCCATTGTAAATCTGTAAAATATTATGTTAGTCTAAGATTCTTCTGGGAAATGAGACTTTATGTGTATCTGGCTCAGATTTGGTTGAAATACAAAAAGAAAATTAAACTGAGCCCCTTTCACATCTGGAGTCGCAGACAGTTAGAACAACACATTGTTCATACCTCAATTGTAATTGTGATTGGTTCAAACAAAGCAAGTCTTAGAAATTACTCCGTCTGTGGAGTCTTGTGGAGAAATGTTACCTGGATTTGGAAATGACATTTCATGTACCTTATCCAAAAAATAACAAGTTAAAGGGGGAAATTATTTTTCAACCAACCAGGCTTTTTCTTCCTCTGTCTCTCCTTCTGTCACATCACTCTTTCTCATTCATTTTCTGTCCTCCCTATCTGTCTCTTTAATCTCCCCGGCTGTTTTTTATCTGCTCACTCTGTCCCTCCCTCTGTTTGCAGCCAGCATATTGATTGCCCATGTCTTTGCCTCTGCAGCTCCTGCCTATTGATCCTTAGCTAAGACACACACACACACACACACACACACACACACACACACACACAAACTTGTGTGCACACACATCCTCACATACGTGGATGTCCCTTTCCCGTTTCTCCGCACTCAAAGACCATTTCACTGTCATGCAGACCAACTTTGCCGGACAGATTATTCATAAATGCACACGTGCGTGCACTCACATGTGCATAAACACACACAAAGAGACACACATCGGGACACCTATTTTTGCATATACCCTCTGTTGTGTTGAATAGACTTGGCATTGATGGACGTTATGCCTTTGTGCTCCTCTCTCGACTCATTAAAGTGAATGAGAGCCGTGTGTGTGTGTGTGTCTGGGGCCCTTTAGCTGCTGTAGGTCTGGGCCCAGCAGCTTTTACTCTGTGTATCTCCCTCTCTCTCTTTGACGGGCCTGCAGGCTTCTTCATCCAGGGAGCCTGGTCAATATGGCCATTCTGTCTAGCAATTAACATCGATCAGCGCTCGTCAATACCGTCAGCACCCAGACAAAGACCCAGGGTGCATTGCGTGTGCTTGCCCTTTCTCTATCACAGTCCAACAAATCCCCAAACAGCACTCTCATTATATGAGGGCATTCTGGCCTGACCCCAAGGTCACCGTGGAGGAGAGGCAGGGTGTGCTGGACTCTATGTTATGGGTGACTGGAGTGGAACCTATGCAGAGCTCGGAGTGCTTGGAGCCGCGGGCCAGTTGTTGACTCATTATGACAGTTGTGTGTGTGTGTAGAGGTGTGGGTGAGGAGTCAAGTTTAGCTATCCCTTGGTTTGGTTGCAGTCAAAGACAAGCTGGCAGACAGGCGATATCATACCCCCGCTGCATACTCTAGACACTGTGAAAACTTTGAAGAGTATAAATGCAATCCATCATTCTGGTGACACACAGATTTGGAGTTTTCAGATGTGTCAAGTGCAGCGGATTGTGTTCAATTAGCTTCGTCTATAAGGCATGGGCTGTATATGTTTGGATGGGAGGAGGGACCGGGAAGGCAGGCCTGTGTATATGTGGGATCTCTGGAGGGAGGGAGAGACTTTTGGCTTTGATTAATACCTGCAGACATGGGCCTTAAACTTCACATCAAATGTTGAGATGTCAGGCTAACATCGGTTTCTGGGATAGATATCCCTACTCTGTTAATCATGGGCCAAGTTTAAACTGTTCCCCAATGTGTAAATGTATGAGACACTTAATAAAGGCCCTTTGATGGCAGGGGGGCCCATGCAAAGTCAAGGAATGTGTACAGTGTGCCGGGCTTTGAAATGAGAACCTGTTCGCCACTTGTCTGCGTCTGCGAGATGAGAGAATCGACAGCTGCAACTAAGTAAGAGCAGGAATTAATTAGCGGAGAGCCGTTTGTGCGATAGTGTGCTGCGGTTGAGATGAAGAGAAAAGCTAAATATTGTTTTCATTAGCAGCGATGTTGGTGGTGCGCAGCCCGCTCCCTTCTCTCGCTTAGCAAGATTAATCCAGTGAATATGAACGTTTACTCTCCTCCGTCGCACAATCCGTTGCAGCTGTTGTCTCTCTATACATAGCCCAGCTGAAGCACTGGAATAACTTTACTTTGACACTTTCAAGTTGGAGGGTTTGATGCTGCTTTGGACTCGTGTCAGGGTAATTATTCATGTAATCTAGCTTGTCATTGTAAGGCCAAAGCCTGGTTCTGCAGAGGGAATCAGGTGGTCGTGTTCTTTGGGCTGCACCTGCCTTTTTAGCGAGATACATGACACAATTTTCATTATGGAAGTCATTTAGTGGATTCAGGAGTTTATTGTCATTGTTGTGGATGAGGTTTGCCAAAATATCCAATAATACAAAACATCTGCATTTAACCACGTGCAACAAACTGACTTCAAATCCAACAACATATGCAATCCAGCAGCATCTTCACCTCTGTGCCATCTGGCAAGGCTGCTTGCTGAAGCTTGGACACTTTGCGCTGATGAAGTGGTACGTAAAAAACATAAAGACATCAAACTTGGAAGGAGCCATGTTCATGCACCTGGATCACATATGAGCACCATCAGGAACTCGTGACAGAATCTCATGCAGGGGCAAACTATTCAAGAACCTCTGACCGTCCCAATGAAATTAAATCAAGGACAGAAATAAATTTCAACAACAACAGGGATCAACTGAACATTTGATTTGACATTGAAACTGCAGATAAAATGTTCAACACGGCAGTTTGTTAAATAGTCACAAAATTGAATCTAGTTGATTCGTATACATAGACACAAATTTCCCTTTTTTTGTGACGCTCAGCAGAACTTTCAACAACACATGGCACACGTGTCAATTTCCACTCCAGTCTTTTCAAAATAAAATTACATAGTTAGGTTTAGGAATAGATCGACTTTGTTAGGCTTAGTCAACAAAACAACGTAGTTAGGTTTAGGAAAAGGTCATAGTTTGGGTTAAAATAACTCCGGAAGGGGCGTAACGTAAGTACGGAAGTTACGTGGAAAATAAATCAACTTTGACTTGTGGTTTCACGCGGGACACGAACACCGGCCTCATGGGCAAAAGTCCTGTTTTTTTTTACCAACCACGACCTCCTCCCTACATGGCGCTGGCTGCTCTTTAGACTTCTCTGTTCACAATCACGTGTGTCACATACGACTTGAATTCGTGCTGACCATCATTTGTGTCTATGTACACGAATCAATACATTCAATTTCGTGATTATTTCACGAACTACTGTGCGGTTGGGCTAAAATGCTGCAACACTATGGGGTAAACACCAAAAAGTCCTGTGGGATGGAGATTTACTGCAGGAGTGACACTGCATGCTGTGTGACACTGATCGGCAGGGGCTGTTTAGTGCGTTCTGTGAGGATGTAGAGAAGAGGAAGAAGAAGATAATTGCTTCTGACCAATGAGGTTGTACATAAATATGCAACACTCAGCGACTGGGTGGATGTTTGTTTAATTATGGTCCTTGTGGTTGTGTGTTTTTGGTTGAGTGAGAGTGTCATGACCCTCAGTGACAGACTGTGCACAGCTGGAGTTTGTGTGAACGATTATGCAAAGATTGCGTCAATAAGGGTATGCACAAAGTTGTCTAGGCGTGTGTTTCATGACTGCAGTGTGCACGTGTGTGTGAGAGAGAGAGTTATCCTGCGCTCTCCATGCATAGTGATGTGAAATGCAGCTGTGGCTTGTGTTGGACGCTGCTCCAGCATGTTTTTTTTCTTCCTATTTCATGTTCAGGCGCTCAGCGATGGAATCCATGATCATAGTAACCTTCACTCCTGTCATCTTTTCTGTTCATCTCTTCCACACTCCTCCCTTCCTCCCCCCTCCTCTCCACTAAGTGCCCTTTACTCTTCCATCCTTTCTACCCTCCGTCCTTTGTGCTGCTTCTGCTCCCTCTCACTGTGTCCATTTCTCTCATTCTGTTTTTTTCCCCCCTCTCCCTGCCCCTTTAGCCTTGCCACCGGGCAGAGGAGGAACTGTAATGTTTATGAAACCCTTTAATGTGCTATGTAATTACCCTGGCAACACCTCCCATCATTACTCACGCCAATAAAGCACCTTCGAATTGACATGTCAGAGTGGGAGAGCGAGAGACAGAGAGGGACATAGCGCACACACTTTCCATCGTTCAACCCCCCCCCTCCATTAATCTTTCCTCTTTTCTTGTCTTTCCTCAGTCTCCATTTGTTCATCTCTGTTTTGTCGTTTCTTTCATTCTTTCCATCCACAGCTCCTTCCTCTCCCTCTCTGCATCCCCTTCCCTCCAGCTCACTGTGACTTCTGCCAGATGCCCAGGTGGTGGTCAATTACAGCACAACTCCTTTTGGAATAACAAAAGCATTCTTAAACTTGCTCCACTGAGCCTATTTTAGGAAGACTTCTCTGTATGTTGGAAACTGGGTGAATGGGCCTGAAGGAGAGAGAGAGGGGGGTGAGAAAGAATTACAAAAAATAACACTTACCGAAAGAGTGTAAATGAGGATGCATAAAACAGGCAGGCAGCTGCAGGAGTAGCCTGAATGGTGCATTCCTAACACAAATTGTTGTGAGTAATGCAGAAATGTTTGTTCACGGTAAAAACTTCCATATGCAATTAACACATACTCACATCCTCTTAGAGCAGTCCCTCCCTTTCCAGCGCACCCACCCATGCTAGTCCTCCGGTCACTATACCTCCCACTTAGACAGCTGAGGCCCTGGCCCTTCTTGTGTTAGCACTTATGCTAAGTCCCCTAGCTTTTCTCTACCTTTACTGTGAATGCTCAAACCCCGTTTGCGGCCTTAACGTTGGCCTCTTACTGTAATACCCTTTACCCACATCAGTTCATCTGTGGCTATAGCCTCTTACTCTTCCTCTGTCCTGGCAAAATCCTCATTTGTAAGACAAATATTATAACAAATTAAGCAGCAAAACAATGGGTGGGTGTCTGCCTGACGTCAGCCTGCATTTCATTAGCAATCGCTAGGCTAACGCGTTCCATATGGAGGAGCCTGCAGGGTAGCCCCCTGCTGCCCAGCCCAGCCCAGCGTGGCCCAGCTCGACTTGGTTGCCACGGTCTGCCCCCACCCTCAGTCTCAAGTCAGCCCCCAGTTTGGACCCCATCCGGGCCCCCGCCATTATGTCATCTTTAATTTGGACTTGTCACACATCACCTGACACCTACCCCCGTCATGCTGTAACCTTTTGTCCCGTTGGAGCGAAAAAGCACTCCGGAGGCTTTCTCCCTCTCCTTTTCTCTCCCACTTTGCCTGTTGTTTTATTCTCCTTTTTCTTCTCATTCTTTCTCTTTCTCTCACGCTCTTTCCCCCTCGCTCACACTCTCTCTGTTGGCTTCTGTCACTTCCTCCCATTCTCTCTTCAACCTCTCGCTCCATGTACCTGCCTTTCCCCTCTGCCCTTTGTCATTGAGACTTAGGGTTAGATATGTGTGTTTGCATGTATGTGTGCGTTATGAGCAGAGGAAGCAACCAAGAAAGATTCAGACAGCAATCTGATGACACCTCTGCTCGGTCACCCAAAGCCCTTTGCCCAGACCCCCGACAGACGAGCTGAATGACAGTGATATATGGGATGTGACAGTTTGAGGGAAAGTAAAGTGCTCTGGAAAGAGCTAAATTATAGCATATGACAGGATTCTGGAGTCAGGCTGGTGTGTTGGACAGAGCTTCGGACTTCTGGAGAGCGGCAGGGCCGTGGGGCTGTCTCCCGTGATGGAAATATGGAATGTGACGGATCTCTGGAATTTAATAGAAGAAGAAGAAGGACGTAGATGGAAGCACAGAGAAAAAGACGGGAGGAAACATATAGATAAGAGAGGATTTATGATTACAAGCATGGATTTATGTGTTCCGTGTGCACTGCAACAAAGATTTGTATGCATGTGCACTACAGGTGTGTGTATGTGTGCAGGTAACGCTGAACGTGGCCTGGTGTGTGTGCACGCTTGCCCTTTCTTGGCCTGTGTATCTATGTGTATAATCATGTGTGTGTGTTTTTTATGGCCGATGTGCACTGGTGTGTGTGGGTTGCTGTGCACACCCATGTGAGTTGCTGGGTGTCTCTGGTAGCCGTCCCTCATCACTGCTCTGTTCCCCACAGGTCTCTGCCGTTGGCTTCACTCTGCTCTCTTGTTCTGCCATACAGGCTTTGTGTTCAGCTCTGTTTTACCCTATTCTATTCTATTGCTAAAAGTATGACTAACTGGAGCACTTGTAAAGGGTTTTGCCAATGTATATTTTATGATACATATAATATTTTTGGGCTTTTACTGGTTTGACGCACAAAAGTAGGATTGTTGGATGATTAAATTCATGAGATTTGAAAGCTTTATATTTATATCTTGCCCAGTGATAACTCCCTTTTGCTTCTGCAATGATAAAAAAAAGAATGAATGAAGTAGTGACAGCTGGTAGACAACCATTTGGATAAATTATTTTCTTCAGCTCAATAGCCTGTATTCAGCTTGGATGGAGGAAAATTATTTTTATTATAGGGAACTATTTTGGACCCAAATGATCTGGTGAGAACGGCGCTGACCGAAGTGAAAGGAAACTTCAGAGGCTATAAATATCCAAGCAACTATATTGGATAAATGGAAAAGGAACAGAGAAAGTCACAACTAAATTATCTTTATCTAAATTCCTTTGTATTTTGCAAAGCCAAGAAAATATTCCCACACATTTCCAAAGGCTGCACGGCAATTAATAAGCGAATCCTGTACTCAAACTTCATAGTTTTATGAACATTCCTATAAAACCGATAATTGACATTTTCCATGTACAGATGAGTGACAAGTTAAAGAAACCTGAAAAAACGACCGGAGAAACATAATGCAGATGCTTCCGCAGAGGGCACGAGGGGTCACTGAATGGTTTGATGAGCATGAAAATGATGTGAATCATATGCCATGGCCTTCATAGTCACTATCTCAACAGAATTGAATGCCTGTGGGAGGCGGTTTGCACCGCCATCACCAAAACCGAATGAGAAAATATCTTTTGGTAGAACTGTGTTCATTCCTCCAGTAGAGTTTAGAGACCAAGTTTAGAGACCAAAACAGCTTCAATGCCAAATATTCCATACATTTACAGTGTTGAATAAAATATATTAAAAAGGTACAGTATGCAACATCCAGCGGCATGCAGATTACAACCTCTCCCGTGTGCCAAGCACGTAGGAGAAGTACGGTGGCCGACGTGAAAACGTGACATTTTTTGGCTGCAGCCAAGATCAAATGGAGTGCTTAAAGTATATTATGCATAATTGTATCCACAGTTTCCTGTAATCTTCATGACATATAATATTATCAATGGAGCATGAAAGTTATTTCTTGACTTTGAAATAGTAGTTTGGCAAAAAAAGATTTACTCAAGGTCAACTTACTAAAATTTTCTGGTGCTTTCAATCACATCTCACCCTCCTCCTCAGTGGATAGAGTTTGCTTGACATGGAGATGTCATTAAAGCAGCAGTGGGGAGAATTGGAGGAAATATGATTAAAAAAAGTTATTTTTATAAAACGGTCACTATATCCTGACGGTAGTGCATGAGACAGGTAATTTAAAAAAAAAAATCATGTGCCTCTGTGTCCTCCGGTGCTCCTAATGGCATCTGCAAGATTTCACAGACCGGAGGAAAACAATCAATCGGGGCCGAGCTGGAGCCTGCCACCTCTGAGTAGCTGTCAATCAATCGCGTACTCCGATCAAACAGTCAAACTAGGCAGCACTGATCAAATATGAATCAATATTCTGTTACTGTAATGACTATTTCTCACCTCAAATGTTTTCAGAAACATCTTGTAGTGTACTGTTTAGCTGCCATGTTGAGATCAGTTGAGGAAATACCAAGAACCGCCCACCAGCCGGAGCAAACGTTCTCATTTTATGTTAAAACAAAGGATGTGCAAAATATTTGACAGTAGTGATTGTGCTCTAGGCAGCTAAATGATGGCTTCTTGTTAATGTCATTCATTCATTAGCCCCGTTTGGGACTATCCATTGCACCCACGTAATTAATTCAGTTTTGTCTTTTATTGCAAATTTTCGCAACAAACAGAATAATAAAACGCATTGGACACCGTGTGCAAGGTTTCTGCACGTAACGATTTTTATCGGATGGCGGATTAAAAAAAACACATCCGAAAAATACGGACTTGGTATGCAAAAGGCCTTTAGGTGAGAACTGATCCATCTCCATCTGCTGAGGAAGACCATGAGATTACAGTATTACTACTGCAGAGTCATTTAAATTGTAAGATTATGAGAGGCAGAGAGGTTGCAGAGAGGTGATTTAACTGTTCTGTCTGGTGACACTGACTTTAGGGTTGCGTAGAAACCACATTGAACAGACTTCTGTACAAAAATCATGATGTCTACATCAACGCATCAGGAGTTCAGGTAGATCACTAATACATGACGTTTTGCACCTTTGTTTTTATTCTGCAGTGAGACCCTCGACGTAAACCACGTCGAGGTAGTGGAATTGTTGCACTTGAGCTCTGTTTTCAACCAATAACTGTCACATTATGTGAGCCGTACTTTCAGCACGCAGCTAAAATCACAATGCCTGCACATTCAAAGCAGCGAAGCTGGCTTGTAAAATGACAGTGGTGGAGTGGTAAATACCAGAGTGACAACATCAGACATTTGTTTAGTGAGTTTGGAGTGTCTGGTTGCGCGGTATGCTCAGTAGCAGTGTGTTTTCAGTGGCTGTGGCGTATGTGTGTGTGTGTGTGTGTGTGTGTTTGAAACCATGGTTTGTTCATATGAGGGCAGTTTACAATGTGTGTGTGTGTGTGTGTGTGGACCACGTCAGTAGCTTGTGCGTCCAGTAGCGTAGTGTGTGTGTGTGTGTGTGTGTGTGTGTGTGTGTGTTGGCTCTCTGTGGGGTTGTTGGTTGCTCATGCTGGTTGGAAGTTTATGATCAGTATTTTCCGGCTTGCATGACTTAGCGTGTGAAAATCCATTCACACCCAACACAAACACGCACACACACACACCCGCGCACACACACACACTCACACACACACACACAGTAATGGTGTGGATCTTGATGATATTCCATGGTGTGTCCGTTACTGTATGGTAGTCTTGGTAGCGGTGCAGTGTGGGGGGAGTCAGGGTATGTGTGTGTGTGTGTGTAACTGTGTGTGTTTGTGAGTGCAGCTGCATGTCGGTGTGTGTGGAATGAGTGTAAAAGACATCAGACACCACCGTTAATGGGCTTAATCAATGACAGATGAAATTCCTGTTGTTTTTCTCACCGCAGCACTGTCTGCTCCAATAGAAACAAGGCACAGAATGTGCAGAGAGACTGATGGGGACGACTGAGGTTGGAAATCTCACTTACACTCTCAGCCACCATACACACACACATACACACACTCATGAGCGCTGCGAGGAAAGGTTCTACATTGGCATGGACCTGCTTGCATTTCGCTCCGCCACAGAGTTTACGAATTGCATGAAATATGCATATTACAAATAAACTATGCATACGCTGGTCTTTGACTTTGTTACACACATACGTCCGCAGTCACTCACTCACACACACTTGCCAAAGTCCTTTCTGTGCTCCAGCTGGGGACCCAGCTGCAGTGATGTCATTGCTTGCTGCCACTTTGCTGATTGTGACTCTTATTGAAAGCAGAGCACTTTGATTCGGCTTCAAGAGCGGTCACCGTGCACAGAGCGCACACGTACACACAAACACTAAAGTAGATTGCACGCATTATGCACATACGTACACATAGAGTTTATACCATCAGCATATTTTGAACGTGCACGCACACACACACACACACACACAGTGCGTTAAAGTTGGATCATAGTGGCCACATCACTTTAACAGCACTTTTCCAAAGTAGACAAACAGCTTGAATACTCAGTAGATGAGATGGAAAGCAGGATGAGAGGGGAGGAAAGCAAAAAGGTTGTGCCCCTGAAGACTTGATCCAGAAAGAGAGAGAGAAAAGAGAGAGAGAGAGATGGGAACGCAGCATTGACAGTTTGCTTTGAGAGCAGAGATAAGAGAGATGGAGTTACGCAATGAGGGAATGTCTCCTTTGCCTCTCCAAGCTATCCCCAAATACATCCATCTCCCTCACACATGTAAGTTTATTCACACAAACACCTACCGCACAGCACGCTGGCAAACACACACTCATAACTGTGTGCAGATTTAGGTATAGACACACACCAAATAATCTTTGCCAGAACTTTTTTTTTTTAAGACTATCAAGATCTGATATAAAACATCATTCTGCTCTTAACCTCCCCAACAGACACACATGCACACACACTGACAAAATCAGTTACAAGACTCTGTGAAAGTCCTGCCAGTGTAAAAAGCTGCAAACATATGAGAACAGTTCTGAACAGTTTCCCCATATTATGGTCCATCTGGAATGGTCCCAGCAGCCCCCCTTTTCCTTCAGCGCTGGCCTTCGCTCTGTGTCCTCACTGCCAGTGGCACAATCTCAAGTTCTCAACCCTCCATCACCTCCTCCACCGCTCCCCCCGAGACCTTTCTACCCATTCATGTCCCCAGACCCTATTCGTTTGCCTCTTTCTAAACCTTTTTGCCCTGTCCCCTTCACGTCCCCCCTTTCTCTCCCACCCCCCAACCCCCACTCCCCTCCTCTCTCCTCTGCCTTGTATACACTCGTCTGTTGGCATGTCCTCTGTCTTTCCAGCCTTTGAAGGCTTTTCAGGCTGCTAATAAAAGACAGGTCCCCACCACAACAAAAGGGCTCAGCGCTGCCTTTGAATAAACAGTTTATTTCGCTTTTTTTTTTCCTCCCCATCATACACCCCCCCCACACAACCCCAAACCCCACCCACCCCTGTGTGTGTTTTTTTCACTCTTGGCTAAGGGGGAAATATGTGCACTTGCTATGTTTTTTTCCATGTGATCACAATGCTCTGGAACAGATTAACAGAAGACGAGGGAGGGAGAGAGAGGGATGAAAAAGAGCGGAAGAAGGAACAGAAAGAGAGCGCAGGTAACTGTGGCAACCTTGGCCTTCGGAGTAGACAGGCAGTGTGTGTGTGTGTATCTGTCAGTCAGTCAGTCAATCTGGTAGTCTGTATCTCAGCCCTGACTCGGACCACATTGCTCAGGGGTCATGGGACGCGACGCTCTCCTCCCATCTCAGCATCTTATCTTCGGAGCAGCGCAGCACACTCCTACAAGCACCTGTAGTCTGCACTCTGAGGTAAACTCCCCAAACCACATTAGGCCTGCTGTGTACACTGGCAACACCTGGCTTTTCCCAAGGGGATTCAAATAAACATCTAGTTGAAGAGAGACCTGTTTTGTTGGATAAACTGGAACAACCTGGCTTTGAATCTGAGCGTAATCCACCACATCCAGGGGAATCACGTCAAAGTTAAGTTGACAATTTGTGCTGTTTACATGTGTAGAAATATTTCTCTGGGTAGAAATGACTTATAAGGCATATTTGAAAAGGTGTATTTTCCCCCCCCCCCGAATGTAAATAAGTTTTCAGTTTGTTGGAACAGGACCCAGTGTGGCTCTGCTAGCTGGAAAGACACTCTGCTACTGATCGGAGCCCCAGTAGCCGAGCCAGGCCGGGCAGGGCAGAGTGCTCCCTCCAGCAGACTTGGACAAACACAAACACAGCTCAGAATATTTGAAATGTATGCGGTGAACCTTAATTTGTCTCATCAGAGACTTTCGCAACCTCAACATGGACGAAAATCACTTGGAAGATACGTTTATTAAACACTTGTAATGTGTGTTTTCAAGTTCTCTGAGTGAATTCCGGCTACTTTCTTGCCCCGGTTTGTTTCCCTGCTTGTTTCAGCCCAACCCACACAAGCCACAGCCAGACTGTAACACAACCAAATGCCGCACTGGACCAAACCACAGCTCGCTACTCCACATCCACCAGCGAACTCTCTCCCTCTCTCTCAACCTGTAACTCTCTCTGGCTCATTCTTTTCTTGTTCGTCCACCGCTCCTCCCTCTGTCCTCTTCTGTTGTTCGCCTACCTTTTGCCTTCCTACTCCCTCCTCTGTTTCGCTCTTTGACTCTTTTTATTTCTTTTTTTTCTGGTACTGGCAGGCTGTGTTGCCGCAGCCCCAGAGCTCAAAGTAAATAAATGGTCATTTTTCGGCCTCTTTCTCTTGGAAGAAGAATAACAGCGAGAGGAGCACGTGTGTAAAGGTTTGTGTTAACTGTGTAAGTATGTGTGTGTGTATTCATCCGCCAGTGTGTACATATCTGTGTATATGTGTGTATGTGTGTATGAGGCAGCAAACCACAGGCTTATTGGAGCTATTAGAGAGCTGGCTGAGCAGCACAGCATAGCAGCACCAGATGGGCAACTAGAAGTAGACACATTGCATGTAGACGCACACAAAACACACACACACTGCATTCATACATAAAACACACACTTTGTACACATACACATGGTGCACATTAATATTGACAGATTGACAAAAGGAATATTAATTCATACAATACACACGTGCATAAACAGACTTTGAAATGTATGCAAACAAGTTGATTTCACACACGTACACATGCACAGCTGCCACACTGCGGAGCCCCACGATGCTCTCGATGAATGATGGACGGAGTGAGAGTGAGGACGGTTGACACCAGAGAGCATCCCTTCATCTCTGTCACTCAGCTAATCCCTCTCTCCTCTCATCCATTACGTCACTCTGCCGCTCGCCAGACACCCCCTCCAAACCCTCATTCCGCTCTGTGCGTCAGTCGCTTACTCTTTCCCTTCTCCGTTTGCCTACTTTCCTCCATGAGATCCATCTCTTTCTCTCTTTTACTCGCCTTCCCTTACTCTCACTCTCCTTTGTTTGGTTTTAATTAAAAAAAAAAAAAATTTGGTTCATGTTTTTGATTTTTACTATGACATACTGTACTGTTTGTACAGTGTCACGTGCAATGATAGAATCTAAAACCAAAACAAATGGCCGCATTGGCCACACCTCCCCCCTCCCAAGGTGTTGTGAACAACGCAGTCTCACGGCAGTTTGTGAAGTCTGGTGCCTTCAAATGAAACTCGTGAGCTCGTGTTCACAACATGGGAAGCCATGTACACAATATGTTTGGCGTTCAAGTGGTTGAGTTGTGAGAAAACCGCTGATAAGTAACGGCAATGTTAATGTTACTGTCGGCGTCTAGAAGCCACAGAGGCTAACAATTTAGCAAGCTTGCAAGTGGCTAACAAAATGCAGGAAATGCAAAGGTATAATGACAGAGGAAAAAGCTGATGCCATTGGTAATATCAACATTTTCCTCAGACATATTAAAGAATTACAATGTACGACTAAAATATATTGACTTATTATGTGCCGAAAAATGAACTTCCATGGCCTCCGCCATTTCTGACAATGTCAACAAACATGTCACACTTGGAGCTTTCAAAAAATGTTCCACTTACGAGGACGTGAATGCCACAAGAAGGGGGCGTTCATATGGACTCTTCTCGTGAACGCGGTAAACACGACCCCATTTGAAGGCACCAATAGTTATGAAATATAATCTATTTGATTTGTGTGCATAGACACGAATTTCCCTTTTTTTTGTGAAGCTCAGCACAACTTTCAACAACGTATATATTCATATGTTTTCCTACAAATGTCCAGCAACACGTGACGCACGTATCAGTTTCCACTCCAGTCTTTACAAAATGAAACTACATAGTTTAAGGAAAAGATCGCGGATTGCCTTAAAATAACTTCATAAGTGGTGTTACTTAAGTACGAAAGTTACGTGACAAATAAATCAATGTTAACTTCTGGTTTCATATGGGACACGAACAGCGGTCTCCTGGGCGAAAGTCCAGTGTTTTGACCCACCCATCCACCCCGACCTCTTTCCTATATGGCGTTCCCCGGTCTTCATACTTTAAAGTTACCCTTTTGTGAACAATGTCAAGTGACAAGGTACACATACTAGGAAAGCAAGAGGATGTACATCTTGACAATTTTGTTGGTTGGAATATTGCTTTTTACAGTATAGAGTTATTTTAGTAACACTAGTAACGTATTAATCTTGGTAAGGAGTTATTTCTTCGATCTGCAGAGTAACCTAAATTCATGTAACCTAATTGGTAGCTTGATAGCTATCCTGCTAATGCTACCTACACAAAACATCAAGTAAAATACGCTTTAGCCTATTTAGCCGAAAACATGCATTCAGGGAAAATCTGGAAGGTCGCCTTCATCTGAACGCTTCAAACCTCACTCTGCCATCTCACTTTTACAATGCTGTGTTGTAGGTTACTCTCTTGGTCTCTTTATAAATGCGCGGAGGGCCAACAGTTTTAAGGGGAGGGACTCACGTGCACTAACATGCACACGCAGCCGGCCCGGCTACCAAAACAAAGAACAGAGAAGCTTGGATTACAACAAACACACACAGAGGGACTTCATTCTCAGCTCAGGATGCCATTACTCCACTGTATCTTTACATAGCAAATAGTTGTTTGCTGCTATAATAATGTTCAAAATCTAATATATAGAAACTTTAAGTAACAAGTCCTGCATTCAAAGTTTTACTTAAGTAAAAGCGCAGAAGTATTATCAGGAAAGTGAACTTCACGTATCAAAAGTAAAATCCCTGATTATGTAGAATGGGTCCTTCATATTAAATAAATGCTATTATTGGATTATTATTTCCAAGTCACTAATGTGTAAGCAGCAATTTAAAGCTTTAGCTGGCTGAGGTGGAGTTAATTTGATCTACTTTATGAACTTTTGGGCTGTTAAATCTTTAACAATGGATCATATTTTATAAGATGGTAGTATATTCTGAATATAATGTGCAAAGCCAATTAATATGCAATGTAACTAGCAAATAAAGTTGCCAAATAAATGTTGTCAAGTGAAAAGTACAATATTATCCTCTAAGGAGCTGCGGAGTAGAAGTACAAAGTAACATCAAATGGAAATACTCAAGCAAAGTATGTCAACGTTGTACTTAAGTACATTACTTAAGTATGTAGTTATTCCTTAGTTATTTTCTCATGGACCTGCACATACATGTGTATCCACGGACACCTGTATGTATGTATGCATGAAGATTATGGTATAAAACATAATTTATCCCCGTTCTAAATTGTCTTTAATAATCCTCTGCCTTCTTCTCATTCCCGTCATTTGCATCTCCTACTGCTGTATGCTTTATTGCAACCTGTTAAGTCAAATTTCTCTCCAGCTTTGCTGTCAAAAACACACTTGTCAATATGATTCATTCCCTCCACATCTGTGCTTTACATCTTCCATAGTATTAGGGATAGCCTGCCCAAAAAGCTCTCCTTATTTAATCCCAGCGTTTTGAATCCCACAAAACATTACAGCTCACACTTATCAGCTTCCCAGAAGTCATGGCAGATTGTCTAGAATTTCTTATTTTCCCGGCAATGTTCCCTTTGCATCTCCCTCTCGGCCAGCAGGAATTTACTACAAGCTCCAGCGCTACCCTTAACGTTCTCCCATTTGTCATCCATCAGGCTCGGCAAAGTTATTGGAACGTTGCACTCGTGCTTCCCGTGGCGTGGATGCGGCCGGCGGGCACGTTCTTGGGGTTGCAGTAAAACAAGCGTCTAATGACACCCCCTGTAACCACAGCAAAGGGGGGGCACGCGTCACCAGCGCTAACCCAGGAAATGCTTTGGTTGGCCACAGGGTAATTGGGACTGTCCCATGTAATTTGGGCGGAGAGGCAGGCAAGTTTGGCCGGCACTCCTGCACTTGTCTCTCCCTGGCTGTTGGTCAACCACACAGCACCACAGAAGGGATGGAGGGAGGGAGGAGGAGAGATGGAGGAGATAAGAGATAAGGCTGGAGCTGAGGAAGTTGGGCGAACGAGTAGTAAGACAGAATGCTGAGAGGCTGCATGGAAAGAAATCAGTGAATAGAAAGCAGAGGGAAACTGTAGAGATTGACGGAGCGGATTAGCAGTGTGTGTGCGTGTGCATGAGGGTGTTTAAAGGAGTGTCACAGCGAGTAGAGAAAGTGAAGCGTGGCGTGTGTATGGTGGGCATTATTTTTCCCCACACAGGTTCTCCTACGCTGAGGCAGATGGAAAATAGGAAAGGGGAGCAGGGGGAAATTCAGCTTAGTCAGGTCTTCTGCTCCAGCAGTGTACTCATCGCAGTGTGTGCGCGTGTGTGTGTTTTCTCTGTCTGTCAGGTCCTCTTCACAAGCAGCGCTCACTTTAAGTGGGACAGACAGCTCGAAGACTAAAGAGTTCTGTGTCCTGGCCTGAAACCACAGGTGTGTGTTTGTGTGCACACACTTGTGCCTACTGTGTGTGTGTGTGCATATTTCTGTTTTTGGTGTGAGTAGGTTCAAATGTGCATCTGTGTGTGTTTATACATGCGGGACTATAGGCTACGCATGTGATCTGTACCTACAGTATGTGAGTTAAACCTTCCTAAACACACCGCTGTGTGTGCGTAATCTCTTTGTATTCGTAATGGCTGCTATGTCATACCTGTCTGTCTCTGCAGATTTTTTCGTATTAGTGGAATTAGACGGCTTGTTCCGCATGTTGTCTGCGTGTGTGTGTTCTGTCTGCCTATCTGTCTGTGTTTTCTTGGCTCGCTCGTGTGTGTTTGTGTGCATGAGCAGAAATATGTCTGCGCCCTGCTCAGGTTTATGTGTGTGTGAGCGTGCATATAGAAATGTGCAAGAATGTGAGTGTGTGTGTTGCAGGCTATGGGGTCACCGGCAGGTCCTCATCTCCTCAGACCAGACCAGACGATGAGGAGGGGAAGCGGCTCGGTGCGGTGCAGAGTGCAGCGGTGTGCTGTGTAGCAGTCTCCAATCTGGGACATGGCCTTGGGCTGCGACTAAATGAAAAATGAAACAGTGCAGCGGCGGGGCCTTAAATGTTTGTAAATCGGAGACGGGCTAAACCGCGCTAAACACAAAAACACACACAGAGCAGACTCCAAACAGATCTCCCGCAGAACAGCACCCTCTGACCTGCTTTCCTAGCCTGGTTCTGGCCTGAATCCAAACCTAGTCAGGTACACACCAAAGGCGATTTCTCCACCAGTGGCCGGCCTCGGGTTTATTTTCCTTTTAAAGGCTGCTTTGTTTTCATGATTAATCAGAGTGAAGGGTTCTCAAGCAGGATTCATGACCACAATTGAACGCATTTTTAACTTCAATAAACAAAATATTTAGCAAGTGTTGTTGTTCTTTGCCCCAGATTCTTGCGTAACAGTAATATATTTAACAAAGCACAGATGCTGCATCAGCCTGGAGACATAGGTCTGCGTTACAGAGGGAGAAAGACAGGGAGAGAGACTTTTTAAGAATGTCCCTACCTTTGGTTCAACACACACATCCTCATCCAGCCAGGGCAAAAGGCTGGCCAAACCCAAGAAACACTTTGACCTTTCCTTGGACAATGCTGACCTATTCAGGTGGTATCATGTTTTCTTTGTGACATTTGGGTTCTGCTCTCCAAACGTAGCCGGTGGGGGGGATTTGGGGTAATACAGGAATAAGCTTAAGTGAAAACACAGGAGAGGAAGGGAGGAGGAGGTGTAAAATGTGATGGAACAGGAGATGAGAGACAAAATGGGAGAGATATACAGAGTGAGAGACAAAATGGGGTGAGGTGAGGGGGAGAGGGTCCTGCCATAAACAGAGGGAGTACGAGGTAGACTTTGCGCTAGGGACCAAGAGAATTTTAAGCCTTTTTTTTTTTTTTTTTGCTGCAGTTGAGGTTACGAGTTGTTTCAATTCAGGAAGGACTCGCCAAGACAAAACAGTTCCAGTATCCCTGCACCAGTACAGCAGACAACGCCAAACCTCTGCACAGCTGGGAAAGTCCAATCTGACTCATTTGTGGATTCCATTCAAAGTCTATGCATCTACAGATGGAGGAATACTGCTGCAGTGTAAATAAGACTGGGATAGTGAAATACAACACCATGCAGCCCGAACTTTCCTCTCATCCATTTCAACGCCTAGCCCAATGAACAGTAGCTACCCACCAAATGTCAATCATGTGTGACCCCCATCGCATGACTGACACTGAATTGCTTTTCCTCTTTTTAAAAAGTCATTCAAAGAGTCTTTAATGTACTGAGATGGATGGCTTGAAGAATAGCAGTGAATTAAGTAGAGAGATGGTGGTGATTAACTCAATTATGGTTTGACATGTATCCATATTCAGACTGGTGTCATACACTGTTCACAGCTATACCTACGAAAAGTAGTGCAATGTACTTTCTGTATATCTCAAGAAATAAATTTGTATGTAATCCACTTAATTGTCAACCAGGAAATATAGAGCGGCAAACCCTGTGGAGGGAGGAGGGAGGGGTGGATGGTTGGGTCTAAAAATACCGGACTTTCACTGAGGAGGCCGGTGTTCGTATTCCGCGTGAAACCAAAAGTCAACATTGATTTATTTGTCACATAACTTACGTACGTACGTAAGTTACGCCACTTATTTTAAGACAAATCATAATTGTTTCCTAAACCTAACTAAGTAGTTTTGTTGCCTAAACCTTACCAAGTTGACTTTTTCCTAAGTCTAACTAAGCAGTTTTATTGCCTAAATCTAAGGAAGTTGTTTCCTGTGAAGACAGAAGTTTATTTTGGAAAGACTGTACGCATGTAACGAGTGGAAATTGACAGGTGTTGCTGGAAATTCCCAGGAAAACTAACAAAAAATTAGGAAAAACTTTTTAAGATATCATACGAACTGTAGTATGAGAATACGTTGCCATATTTGAGACTAGTGAAGTGACCTTCAGCTCTGGCATCTTCATCCTCAACAGCAAGTCTCAACACCCATAACATTTCTCTACAGCTATTTATGTGAATGAAAAGTCTTTTAGCCTTGCTTTCATTCATTCATTCAGTTGTTTTTTTGGGAAAGAAAAACAGGCTGTAAGTGAGAAAGCAGCAGTAATGGCTGCGACACATAATTTGATTACAGATGACACTCTTTCACGTGTGCTCCCATCCATCCATCCATCCATCAGTCCGTGTAGTCCACGCTCTTCTTCCTTGTCTCCTTCGCTCCTCTTTACACTCTCATCCCTCCCTCCTGCTCCCTCATTCTCTGTCCTCTTCCTCTTTCATCTCAGGCCAGACATGCCCAACTGTAGCCAATTAGCATTTTTCTCCCTCTCCTTTTCTCCTCTCTCCCCCCCTTCTCTTCCCCTCCGTTCTTGCCCTCTCTTCTCTCCTCTCTCTGTTTGTTGTGTAAATTAGATTTGGGGGCTCTAGACAGATTTTGTACTGTTTAAGCTCTCTCTTTCTTCTGCTCTCTTTCTCTTAACATGAATAAACCTGCTGGCAATTAAACATTTATGGAACTGGCATGCCCCCATTTATCCCATCTCACTCCGTCTCTCTCTCTCTCCCACCCGCTCTCCCTATCCATTCACCTCTAACCTGCTTTTATCCCGCTGTCACTCTCCCTTTCTTCTCGTGTTTTCACTCTGACGCTGATTGTCTCCTGCCTCCTCACCTTTCAACACCTGCTATGCAGGTCGTCCAGTCCCTGCACTCATCTGTCCTCATCCTTTAGTCCTCTACATCTCTCTCTCTCTCTCTCTCTCTCTCTGGGTGGAATAGGGGAATGATTAGTGAGAACACATTCAGATTTTCCTTCCATGTGTCGTGCCAGTGAAACGCCCGTGTGCCCGCAGCATTTGGGACAGCTGTGCCAGGGAAGAAGTGGTGTTTGTGTGTGTGTGTGTGAGAGTGTGTGTGTGGGGGCATGCTTGAGTGTGTGTTAAGGATAAGAAAGACCGAGGTTAGAAAGCAACAGAGCGTGATACAATAAGCAGGAACTGAGTAGCTGGTTGTACAATGTGTGTGGTAGCTGAGTGCGTGTGCATGTAGCTGTGTTTGTGGGAGTGGGTGTGCACATGCTCGCTGCTTACACATCACAGATGTTTGTGTACTGTTCGTGGTTCATCAAGGTGTGTGCAGACCCATGTGAGTGTGTGTAGGCTATGTGTTTTCAGTCGTGGGAAATCTAATTCGGCTCTCGCAGCCCAGATGTGCTGCATGGTGCTATGAAACCTGACCCCCCCTACCCCCCCACCCCCCCCAGCAGCCCCCTCTCCTCCCTTGTCCTCCAAACCCGCCCAGAACTCTGCGTTAAGACACATGTGGAAACAATTCAGTCAATGCCCTGAGCAGGGTAGCCCTCACACACACAAACAGACGTATACACACACTTCACTCACACATACACACAAGATACACACTCAGTTCACACTCACCCCTCTCATATACTATGCGCAGACATACACACGCCCAGCATACGCTCACATGTTGCTCTCATCTGTCCCCTGTTGAGGTGCTCATTGCATGGCATTTGACAGTGTGTTAACTCTACTGTGATCCTAAACTGCTATCAGGTTGTCTACACTCAATCAGTAAGTCATGTGTATCCCCGGGATAGCTCGGGGTTTATGCAGGAGGTGAGCAGGGGGCTACACTTTCAGAACAATATGTGCAAACGGGAGAGCCATAGATTTTTGGGGATGTTGTAACAATGTAATGATAGCTAGTAATCCTATTTTAGCCTGTAGGACTGTCAAAGTTGGCCAAAATTGACGGCTGAATATTTGTTCTAAAAAAAACACATAGGTTTGAACTATTCGAC